>PVJX010003126.1:74892-114130 GCA_004027295.1 Dolichotis patagonum
GCACTACTCTCTCTTAAGTCACATTGCTTTTTTTTTTTTTTAAAAAGTAGTAAAAATTCAGTGTTAAGAAATGGGGATTAGCTTAGTGGAAGAGCACTTGCCTAGCAAATTTGGGCCCTGGATTTGAACCCCAGCATTATAAAAGACAAAACAAAAACAAAAACAAAAACCCCATGTTTAAGATTTGGCTAAGCTAAAGGAATCCCTGACTCCTTAAAGCTTTACAATGCTGTAAAAGAGTCACTAAGGTTATTTTATAATTACTTCACAGTTTCACTCACGTGACCACAGTTGCACTCAAGTGACCACAATTACATGCAAATATCTAGGACATTCCAGCTCCACTATACCATGCAGTCAGGACACCAAGCTGAAAATGGTACCATACCTTTGCCTTCAAGAAGTTTATGGTCTTATCAAACAAACATTTATATAATAGAGATTTTCTTTTATTAGTTGTACATCACAAAATACGAGTTAACGTTCACTGCTAATAAGATGTGATAATCATTAAGACATTATATTTCTAAATTAACATTTTTTAAAATAATAAACTCCCAAAACAGACAAGGTACATACACTGTCATCTTGCTGAACTTTCTCGTGGGCAGAGCCATATTTTCTACCTGTCAGTAATTTAATTAACATACATCTAGTTTCTAAAGCTGTAAGCTATGGAACACAATACTCTAAGTCACAGACTTTCTGAGTAAAAATGATTATAAAAATCATCTAGTTTAGCAGGGCAAGGTAGCACATGCCTGTAATCCCAGCACATGGGAGGCTGAGACAGGAAATCACCACCAGTTCAAGGCCAGCCTGGGCTACATAGTAAGACTCCCTCAAAAAAATAAAATAAAGTCATATAATTTAACCCTAGAAGTCTCCCTCAAGGTGAATTCCCTGAGCATTTCCACCTCAAACTGTAGAAAACAAGTTACAATTCTGGTCAAAAGACTCAATCTTGCCTTTAGTAGCAATAAAATTTCTTTTATGTTCACTGCCATGCTTTTATAGAATTGTGGCTTTTCTCTCCCATTAATGACATTATCTAAAAATTCTTTCTAAAACAAACATGTATTGAAGTCTTAATGTTAGCTAGAGACTTTCTTTTCTACAACTACAACTACAACTCTGACCAACTCAGTAGGTAAGTACACACAGATACAGTAAGTTACAAGATAATACTGATGAATAAAGTACTATGGAAACACAGTGCTATAACACTTAATAATCACCCAATTACTGAGACAATAGCAAATCAGAACTTTAATAACCACAGTGACATGAAACAGATTAACATAAAATCTACACATATCCAAATAATGTTCCAATAATACACTGTTTTTTGTTTTTTGGTGGTTTTTTTTTTTTTTTTGGCCTCACTTAAAGTAGCTGAGATTATCTTGATGAAATAAACCTTCAATTCAAGGCTTTTAAAATCCACGCTGCTTTGAAGGGTTATACATTTAATCATTAACAGACTAATACAAAATTAAGCCAACTGCTCAAAAGTTAGAAACTTCAAAAAGTGGACTTAACTTACAACGACAATACTGAATGGAATCATTATTCCACCTAATAACGCATAAGGTATGGTGTCTTCTTTGTAAGGGTACTTGATGGACTCATCATTACAGAATATTCCTCGGTGGAAGGGGGTATGCCTTGAAGTAAGAATTGCAAAAGGCAATCCAGCTATTAAAAGGGAATAAATAAAAATATCATTAAAAGTTATCAAAACCGGTTAATGGCAATAATTATCTCAGAGACTTTAAAAATGCATTTGGCATGTAAATAAATAAGAGCACATGTAAAAAGGAAATGCAGCAATGCATGCAACAGAAATTAGAAGGGTTACAGTTTAGGATAAAGTGTTTTTTCAAGAAGAAACAAAGGCTTCCAAATCCTCCATTACCCAAATTAACACGAAGGATCTCCTTCCCTTGTTTCTGCCAAATAGATTAAACTGATTTGGGGGAAATCACTTTCAGATTCCAGCTGTCAATCACCAGGGTTTCAACACTATTTCCACACCAATTTGTCCTGCACTTTACTTCCATAAGGCAAATAATTTTCTGACATCCCCCATCATATCCATATATCACTACCACATTTGGACAGGCCATGATCACAGTGAAGCTTATCAGAGCATCTAAATACAGCTTTATCTACTAATGTTTGTACTATCAGAGCAGGTTTGGAGCTGCTGTAAGAGTCTGAACTCAAATCAAATTGACAACAGAAGCCAATGTAAAACCACCTAACAGCTCTGTTTTTATCATCAGTGTTTTCAGTAAAGGTCACATTTCACACTCACCTCCTGAAATGCATAACTTTTGCCTACACATAAGGTTTATAAATTCAGTTCTTTACTTCACCAAATCTGGGCCATTGATTAATATTATAGCATGCTGACTAGTCCTGATTTATTCTAAAAAACACAGTTTAGCAGAAACCCCTCAACCCGAGGTCTTACGTGTGGCACACTGCAGTCTACCATAACCAAGTTAACATACTCACTGGCAGGTTTAAGTGCTATCTCAAGAAGCAACAAGACTTGACGACTATTTATAGGTTTCATTAACTCCACTAAGGCCCTAAAAGCTGAACAACCCAGCCTCAGCCACTCTAGAGTGTATATATCACAAATACCAATCTACAAGAGCCAAAAAGAGAACCACATGAAATCATATTTCTTTTATTACTAGCTGTTATTTATCTTTCTCAGTTAGACATTGAATACATGAATCAAAGTTTATTTCTTTATGTTAGTCAAGTTGCTAATAGCTGTCAGTCCTTTCAAGGCTCTCAAAGTCATTAATTCTACTAAATGCTACATACACACACACACACACACACACACACCCCTAGAGCTAACACTGACCTTTATTACTATGTAACTGTCAATCTGAATTTGGACTCTCCTCTTTTCACCAAATTGCTTGCACCCAGAGAAATGGAGTAAAATATCCAAGTCTTCAACACATGTAACTGTAACTGCAGCAAAACTTCGAAAGATCTGTACAAACTTCTGGCACTTATTGGTATACACTGTAGAGGTAAATACATCGAACTATGATTTTAGTTGCTGCCTGCTCTACACAGTAACTAAACATTTAACCTTCAACTAACAACCATACTACTCAAATAATAACCATACTATCCAAACTAAAAAAATTTGTATTTACAAAGAACCACTCACTTTTTCTTTGGTACTGGGGATCAAACTCATGACCTCATGCTTGCCAAGCAGGTGCTTTTGCCACCGAGCTAAATCCCCAGGCCACTTTTTCTATCATTCATTTTATTTGTAAGAACTCTACACAAAACAATGGGAAGCTTTACTGTCTTACATAGCTTATTTCTGAACTGGCTGCGTCTTGCAGTAAGCATCTCTTTCTTTTGGAATAAAGTATTCAATATAGAAATTAGATTCATAAATGCAATTAGCGTCCAAAACTCAGGCTTTTGCCTCTATTCTAAAGAAAATGTATATTAGTAGCCTAAATATAATGAAAAATATTAATATACACACCCATTAATACTAAGAATTTTTCTTTCACTATAAAAGATGTATTAGAAATTATTCATGACTTAGAAAGAGAAAAACTTATGGGTATTTTTCAGGATAAAAGGGGAACAAAATAAGATCATGTAAGACAGGAATATTTAAGTGAACAAATACTGAGTGAATCCATTGTGTAGCGAATTCTGCTATGTGCCACCAGGAATATAAAGCTGATAAAAGCCCAGTATATAATTATAACAAAGAATAAACAGAGATGAAAAAGAACTTTTAAGAGGGTTCAAGAGAGGAAAAATTGAGGATCTAAGTGGTGATACTCAGTGGTTATCAGGATCTGATTCCCAACTGAAGGGATCTAGGAGAACAATACAGATTTCGGGATACAAAGGATCTCCAAAGCCAAAGGTGAAAGATATTGTGCAATGGGTTTTTAACTGCCAGTCTTCTTAAAATTTTAATATAACCCAACCTATAGAAGCCACAGTATGTAATAAGAACAAAAACAGGAATCTACCACAAATGTGCACTAGTCTCTTGAAAGCTTCTGATATGTCAAAAAGGCCTCAGCAATATTTCTAAACTGGTAATTACGATGGCTGGGCGTATAGCTCAGTGGTTGAGAACTTACCTAATTTGCATGAGGCCCTAGGTTCAATCACCAGTACCATAAATAAATAACCAACCAACCAACCAACCAGTTTGTCATGCCTCATACAGGCCTTCAAGATATACTACTATTATGTATTGAATATTAAAAGTCCCCTAAAGTTCCTGTGTTGAAGGCTTGGTCCTGCACTGGTGGCCAGGTTTCTGTGTCTCTGCTTCCTAAATGCCATGAGATGAGCAGCTGTGCTTTGCCACAAAATCTCTACCACGATACACTGTCTCATCAGATGGAAAAACATTGCAGCCAGGTGACCATGGACTGAAACTGACAGTCAAAATAAATGTTCTGTCCTTTTAAGTTATCTCGGGTATTTTGTCACAATAACCACAATTATCCAATGCCATTTCATTTTCAAGCCTGAAAACAGACATACAAAAGGGAAGACCCAAAACCTCGAGATGTTCAGTAATCCACTTATGGTTCAAAATGAGCCAGGAGTGTTAGTACATACCTATAATCCTCAGTGCTCTGGGTGCCTGAGGCAGAAAGAGTGTGAATTTAAGACCAGCCTAGATAAAATAAAACAATTAAAACAAAAAAAAAAGAGCTAGAGATGTAGCCAGTACAAAGATCCTGGATGCAATCTTCATTATGGGGGAGGTGGGGCTTAAAATGATGAGCTAGTTCAAATTCCAGTTCTGGAAGCATTAAGAATTAAAACAAAGGCAGAAATCATGTAAACTGACAAACATAACTGCAGCACACACAAGGAGGATGAGGACAAAGAGTGGTCTTCAAAGGAAGCAGCAGCTAGCCAGACTCCTGAAAATGTGAAATGGACAGAATAATGGTAGCCAAAAAGTATAATAGATATAAAAGTATAATAGATATAGTAGATATTGTAAAAGTGAAAGGGAAGGAAAGTTCTCTAAAGGATATAGTGGTATGTATAATGTGTAAAATAGAAGACCATATTACTGAGTTTTTGTAGATCACTGAACAGAAGAGTTTGTACTGTCAATGTTTGAGTGTCTAGCCACTTTTTATGCTTTGACTCTGCAACTTTAACAACTGTTAACAATATGTAATGTATCAACTAGCGATTTTATGATGTTATTTTTTTAACTCTGTATTCTACTTCTTGTTTTTTCTATTTTGTCTTTTTTAAATTTTCTTGTCTTTCTCTCTTAAAATAAAAAAATTTTTTTAAAAAAATGTGAAATGGAGAAGGTGGCTTTGGTTTCCCATTGTCAAACGGGCTTACTGTTCTTGCTATCTGGAGTTGTGATAATACCTTACATCCTTCTCAACAAAACATCTTTAAAGTATTTACTCAAGCTTGCAACTAAGAGAGACATAACTTTTAAAATGTTAACTATTTTTACATTGAGAACACGTAGGTTTTTAATTTTTTCATTACCCTATAAATGCTGCAGTGAACATTTCCAAATAAAAACCCTTGTTTGCATTTCTAAGTATTTCCTTAAAATAATCCTGATGCATAATTAAAAGATATAGAGTGCCACGGTTTAGATCTAAAATATCCCCCAAAAGCTTCATATGTTCGAAGGTACAACTTTCAGAAAATGATTGGATCATGATGGCTCAAACTTCATCAGTAGATTAATCCACTGATGTGACATAATTTGATAGCATTATAGTTAGATGCAAATAGGAGATGAGGCATAACTAAAGGGTGTCTACCATGGAGGCACAACCTTGGGGATGACAGTTTATCTCATATCCAGGGCCCTCTTCTCTGACTCTGCTTCCTGGAGGCCATGAGCTAAGCCTTTCCATTCCACCTCACTCTTGCATCACCATGTCACTGCCTTGCCACAGGTCTAAAAGCAATGAAGCTAGTCAGCCATGCAACAAAACCTCTGAGACCATGAGCCAAAATAAATTCTTCCTCCTTTAAGCTGTTTTCCTCAGGTATTTGGTCAGTGAAAGTTAACACATAAACATTATGATCTCTAACCAACTACTCCAAAAAGCTTACTCTAGAGCACTGATTTATTACACCAGCAAAAATGTACAGAAGTGTAAGACAGTACAAAAATGTATGTGGATATCTGATATTATCTTTGACATTTACTACACATTTTAAGGCAAAGGTAAAAGGTGACATTTGTTCTTTTATTTCAGGTCAAACATCCTTTTTTTTACTTCAAAGTAAGTATTTCTAAAACATTTCTAATGCATTTTTAAATCTTTCTTCATAATCTTTCATGACTGCATTTGTCAGTGTTCCTTTTAATATTAGCTGGCAAAATTCACTTTTTTTCCCCTCTCCTGCCCCTCTTTTAAACAATTTCAAGGTACAATTTACATACATACCATAAAATTCACTCACTCTAAACACATGATTTAGTGATTTTCATAAACCCATAAAGCCACACAGCCATCACTATACTATAGTTTTAGAAGACTTATATTATCCTAAAAATTTCCATGAGCCCATTGGAATTCAGTCCCTACATGCTTTCTGTTCTCACAGATTTGCCTTTTCTGGACATTTCATATAAACGGAATCACACAATATTTGGTATTTTCTGTGTAGCTCATATTACTTAGTGTAACACTGAGGTGCATCTGTGTTGTAGCATTCATTTCATTCCTTTCTGTTGCCACCATATCCAAAAGTACACGTACACCACATTTGGTTTGTCTATTCACCAGTTAATAGACATCTGGGTTGCTTCTAGTATGGGGCTACTATGACTAATACTACTTTGAACATTCACATACAAGTCTGTGTGCGAATATATTTTCATTTCTAAATACCTACAAGTGGAATAACTAGCTCATATGGTAATTTTGTGTTTAACTTTTTAAGAAACTGCCAAACTGTTTTCCAAAGAGGCTGCACCATTTAACATTCCCACATCCTGCTTTTTAACATGCCCACACAGCCAGTCATAGCCTGTTTAGGACTCAGAATCTCTGCATAACAAACTCATTCGCATTCACAAATAAGCACAGCCTTCTAGTTCTACCAGTAAGTATGTATAAAGGCTCAAAAGAGAGTATGTGATATGATGGTAACTCCCTTCCACAAACTCTTTCCCCACAAGAACACTTCCCTATCCTACACCTGAGATAGAAAAGGACAACTCAAGAACATGGTTACACCACAGTGTCTTTCATTTATTCTTGTACAATGTAATTCTTGGAGCCACAACAGAAATACTAATGAACTGTTTTAATTGTAAAGGTTGGTGGTAGGTGTGCAGCAAAACAGAAAATATGGCTAAGAACCTTTTTACATATGTATGGAACTCTGCTAGTATTACTAAAAATGACACAAATGCCTCCATAAAATAATGTTTTAAAGTTCTTCTGTACCAGTGGTGCCAAACGTATGGCATATGTGTCATAGTTGGCTGTTATCAATGAAAGCTCTAAAAGAGACACCATTACTATTCCAAACTGGAGCATGTATCAATATTCTGTTCTCTCATTGAATAGCATTTTAGAACATGTATCAGATGCCCAGTAGAGAGAGTAACATGTAACTCCAGAGCCAAGAGTAGCAAATCTTTATTAAGAGACACACTGTCTCAGGTATAAGAGGAGTAAGTAACAATCTGAGAAGTTCTGAGGCACTGATGTCAGGGTCTTGAGATTTGTTGCAAAGCAGACTAGAAGATGAAAGGACCCTATCAGCAAACCGAAAGACCCATGAACAGAGAAGATGATGTCCATTTGTGAAAAAGTTCAGCAATCATATTCTTGTCTTAATGCATGAATGAAAAACGAAGGATGTGGATAAAAATAAGCCGAGAGAACACAGTAGTACAAGCTAGATGTAGAATAATGAGTCAACTGTTGTTGCTGCCACCTGACTGTACCCCTGGGCTAAACAGACATGTGATGTGTGTATATGTATTTAGTCTACTTTCTCTATTAGGTCATTTGAAAGTCTACCTTTGTTTATTTACTAATGGGTGAAATTCCAAATTAAAAACAAGTCAGTTTTGAAAATGTACATTGGGGCTGGAAGTGTAGCTCAATGATACAACTCATGCTTATGCACAAGGCCCTCAATCCAAGCTCCAGCATCAACAAACAAGCATGGCCGGTGGAGAAACTCAGTGACAGAGTGCTTGCCTAGCATGTGTGAAACCCTGGGTTCAATCTACAGCACCACAAAAAGAGATTCCAAAAAAGAAAGAAAATTACAGTGTCAAAAAATTTTAGGGAGCCAGACATGGTGGCACACGCCTGTAATCCCAGCACCCAGGAAGCTGAGGCAAGGGACCGGCCATGAGTTCAAGGCCAGCCTAGGCTACATAGACAAGACTGTCTCAAAAAAAAAAAAAAAAAAAAAAGTTAGCAAGTACCTAAGATAAACTCATGCTGAATAAAATAGTAAAGAAGTTGGGTACAATGGCATATGCCTACAGGCCCAACAATGTAGAGGCTGAGGCAGAAGATTAAAGTTCAAGCTCAACCTGGGCAACTTAATGAGACTACGTCTCAAAATAAAAAATGAGCTGAGGACATAGCTCAGTGCAAAAGGCCCTGGTTTCAATCCCCTGAACTGAGGGGGAGAAAAGAACCAAGAGAAGAAAAGGAAGGTCATGAGTACTATGTAACTAAAAGAAAGACTACCTAGAGTGCTGCATTCCTTATCACTTTAAGCATGGATGTGTTTCCTACAAACAAGTTGGAGCAGTTTCTTCATGCATAACATACACTCGTGATACGGAGTGTTTATCTGGAAGGTACTTCATTAATATTACCTTTACTAGAACAAAGGTGTTAAAAAACTGAAAAACAATTATTTTCAGATGTATAGGGCAAATTATAACTAATATAAGTTAACTCTAAAACATTTTCCCATTTATAACCTCATTATATCTGAAAGAAAGATCTTTGAAACAGATTACTGTTAAATACATTTAAGGTCAATTCAGTATACAGTCTAAAAGGCTAAGGAACACCATCTATTACAAAAGTCTTACAAATTAAAGAACTTAAAATTTTGTTGTTTTGAACAACATTAAAGGACATTTCATTATAAAAGCTTACACCTCAAGTAGGGAAAGTGACTTCTTACTCCCTTTGAGTATCACTTCTTTAATAATGAAGCAATCATTCAATTCAGTTCAATAATTAACTGAGTGCAGGACCTGGTAGCACAGAACTATAATCCCAGCAGTTGAGAGGCTGAGATAAGATTACCATGAGTTGGAGGCCAGCCTAAGCTACAAAGTCTAAAACCAGCCTGAACTACATAGTGAGACCCTGTCTCAAATGATTGATGATGATGATGATGATGATGATGAAGGAGGAGGAAGAAGAGAAGAAGAAGAGAAGGAGAAAGAAGAGGAAGTAGTAGTAGTTCTGGCTCTATGTAAGGCATTATTTAGAGGTGGGGGGCAAGCCTTGTACAAATTATATAGTGGTCAAATTCAGGATTTAATCTGAAAGTAAAATCAACAGGCTTAGTGAATAAATTGATTAGATATAACTATAAGAAAGAGCAGTCAGCAATGATCACCTAAAGGTTTTGTATTTGAGGAATCAGAAGTTTATTTGGAGGTACTGAGGATTGAACTGATGGCTTCCCACATGCTGAGAATGTACCAGCCACTAAGCTACAACCCCAGCCCTTTTTTAATTTGAGACATGATCTAAATCGCCCAAACTTGCAACCCTCCTGCTTCAACCTTCCAAGTAACTGGTATTACAGGAACCCAGTATAACTATAAGATTAAAAGTGCATTAACTGATGTGAGGAAGACTGAAGATGGAACAGAGGGCAGGCAACAGATCCAACAGCTTAATCTTGGATGTATCTAGCTTGAAATACCTATTAATAGATGTGATGAATGGGCAATGGATAGACAGTCTGGAGGCTGGGGAAAGCCCAATCTAAAGATATAAATCTGGTGTACAGTATCATTAGAACAATGATACTACATGAGATTACAAACAAAGAAGGAAGTATAATTACAGGAGAACAGAGGATCCACATATGATCTCTAGAGCACTCCAAATTTAAAGGGAAAAGACAAGGTGGGGGCAACTAGATGCCAGCCATGGTGTTATACACTTATGATCCCAGAACCCAGCTGGGGGACTGAGGCAGGAAAGACTTGAATACAAGGCCAACCTAAACTACTTAGTGAGACCCTGTCTCAAAAGCATAACCACCAGCCAGAAAAGTAGAATTAAAACCAGGAAAGTGTACAAAATTCCAAGGAATCTATCAAAAAATCCTAAAACTAGTAACTATGGTAAGGTCATAGGATATAAAGTAAACAACAACAAAAATCAATCCTATTTCTATATAAATAGAATACTATTTCAACCATAAATTCTATTTCTATAGCAATAAACTGGAAACCAAAATTAACTAAAAGCACAATATCATTTGTAATAGTTCAAAACACTGAAATATTTAGGCATATATCTAACAAAATATACATAAGATCTGTATGCTGAAAACTATGAAACATTGGTTAAAAAAATTAAATGCCTACATAAGGATACAGTCTTCATGGACTGAAAGACTTAAGGTAAAGATCAATTCTCCTCAAATGGATTTATAGCTTTAAGGCAATTCTTATCAAAAGTCCTACAGGGCATTTATGTAAATACAAGCATAGTCATAACTTACGTGAAAATTCAAGGGAACTAGACAGCCAGAAACAATTTTGAAAAAACAGTACTATAAATGGAGAAGTCACATTCCCTAAATTTCTTTAAGAAAACCAATGCTATAATTTTTTTAACCAATTTTAAATTACTTGATATATTTTTTTTACCACTCAATACACAGCTATGTATAGTATTAATATAAGGCCAGACACAAATATTAATGAAGCTGGGCAGGTGCAGTTATGCACACCTATAGTCCCAGCACTGTAAGAGACTGAGGCAGGAGGATCACAAATTCAAGCCCAGCCTGGAAAATGTAGAGAGACCCTCCCTCAAAATAAAAATAAATAAAGACAAGGGAAGTATCTCAGTGCAAAGGCCCTCGGTTCAATCTCTAGTACCTGAAATGAATGAATGAATAAGAAGTCATATAGAGAAACAAAACCACATAAATATAACCAACTAATTTTTTTATAAAGGCATAAAAGTAATAAAATGCAATTGGTCATCCAGGAAGAAGAGGAAGAAGTAGAAGAGGTGGGAGACGAAGAAGCAGGGAGAGAAGAAATAATAATAATGCAAAACATTTAGAAGGTGAATACAGCAGTGCCCTTTTCCAAAATCCAATACCAGAACCAGCCCGCCTCCCTGGTAAGCAGCCATGGCTCGGGCAAGCGGTGGCTGCCCCAGGGGGGAAACCATCCCACGTCTCCCAAGATCCGTGCCATGTTGGAACTTGGGGCGCTGGGAAACCAACAACCAGCCCACCTCCCTGGTAAGCAGCCATCAGCCTACCGGCATTCGGGCTGAGAATCAAACATCCCATCTTCCCCCCACCCCTTCTCCATTAGCAAATAGGGAGGTTGACCATATGCAATATAGCAAATGGGGGATTTTCTTCTACCATCTCTTTGAAGGCAAACATTGTTATCACTGTTTTGCTTTGTTCTGATTAACTGTGTTGCTCTATTCAATATTCTGTTTTAGTAAGTTCTATAATGTTCTGTTTTTGGTTTGATTTGGCTATACCTGATTGAATGGACAACTATTGTGAAGATAACGAGATATACTATGGTACCTATTACTGTTATCCTGGTAACCTGCTGTGAAGTCCTGTACTAATTTCACTGCACTGTCTCCATTGGCTATGTTCTGTTTTGTTTTGTTGTATTTCACTACCTTCAAAAAAAAAATCCAATACCAAAGTACTTAGAATAAGGGCAGACTATGAACAATGTGGTATTTGAATCAATGAAATAAGCCCTCTTGTCATGGCCTCAGAAAGCCATCCTTTTCATAAACACACATGAACAGATTCAGTGGCATGTATGCCATGGAATACTGGGAATGGAACTAAGAAACAAAATTCATATCCGAATCTTCATTCTTAAAGGATCCAGTTCAGGATTTAGAAATTCTTCCAGCAAAAGAATCTTCCTGATCTAGGCAGGCAAGTTCCAGTGGATGACTTGGTGAATGCTATCACACTAACCCAAATTTCCTACTATTCTTTCCTAATCTAATCTTTACCAACTAAAATCACATTCATTATAACCTGTAACTGATACAAGAAAACCAAAACAAAATATTTTATGGGATGTACCAAAGTCCACCAAAAACAGACCTAATCCACACTAAAGATACTGAGAAACTACTAAAAAGGATTATGGAGGGGAAGGCAGACTTGGCAGAGTTTAAAATCCTAACTCAGCGACTTATAGCTGTAATATACAAATACCTACCAACTTCAGAGACTTTTTTCTGATAGAACCTGTATCATATCGAGTACAATGCTTCATAAACAACACTCAATAAGCAAGGGAACACAGCCTTCTGTTTACACACACATGCAAAAATTCCAATCCAAACAATGAGAATCCAAATTATATTTTCAAGGGGCATAGTGACACTATATGGTTTTTAAAAGGCTGTGGTAATGGTTATATGTTCTTTCCATCTCCTTACTTCACTAATTTTCTTATGAGGTCATGGTTACTTTTCATATTGGAAAGTTTGCTGCTAAAATGAAACAAAGGTATGCTTCCTTAAGTCATAAAGAAATTAATTTGACAGAAATCTCATTTGCTTCTTTCAAATTCTGACAACTTCTAAAAGGATGCTGTTAGATATGTCAAATTAACATTCAAATATAACGTATTTACTTCATCACACATAGATTTTTAACTAAGTACACTATTACACTGTGTTTCAAAACTCCCATATATTCTACGGAGAAAAATCAGCGAATTACCCATGTCCTGCCATTGCCCTACTGCCACACTCAGCCTTCTAAGCCAAGACAACCAGCTAAGCCATTGAAACGCCATCTGATTAAAAAACTCCTTACTGCCACTACCTAGCTCTTTACCAGAGGCACTAAGTGGGAACCTCATTTCTAAACTAGGTTACTCTAATCTTATGTTATGAGCTGAAATTGAATGTCCACAGTACAAAAACCTACAGAAACAAAAAGATTGCCAAGCATGGTGGAGCACACCTGTAGTCCCTGGTACTCCAGGGACTGAGGCAGGAGGATCACTTGAGCCCAAGATTTAGAGACTATCCTGGACAACATGGTAAAACTGTCTCAATCAATCAATCAATCAATGTCTCTTTGTATAAGTAATATGGAATGCCACTTTTTGTCATGTTGGAGACACAGGTTCAGGATATAGCAAAAAAAAAAAAAAAAACATAAACCCTACCATTCTTAAAACCCTATATTTCAATAAAAGTTTAAAGATAACTGGCAAAAGTGGCAGAGGATTTTTATTTCTTATACATGAAGTGCAAAGGAATGTAGTTACAAAGGAATACTGACTGGCATTCTAGAGAACTCACTTAATACAAGCTATTTCTTTTTTTTTTTTTTTTTAACACAAGCTATTTCTAACTATGGGGGAAACCTTAAAGGTTTTATGAATGGCTTCTTTCTCAGACACTACTGTTTTTGCTCATGTTTTCACAATTACCAAGTAACATATATTCAAAAACACTACACTGTATTGCACAAGTTTATTTCTTATGGCTTACTTACTACCCTTACACTCTGAATACAAAACAGACAGTTTCTTATTTTCAAGACAGGGTCTTGTTACATAGTCAAGGTTAGCCTTGAACTCACTATGTTGCCCAGGCTAGCCTTGAACTTAGGGCAGTTCTCCTGCCTCAGCCAAATGCTGGGATTACAGGTGTGCACCACCACAGCGACAAAAGATGCGATTTCATAAACTGTTCTAAAGTTACACTTTTGATCACAGTCCTGCTCAACAAAGACTAAATTTGAAGGTTTTTTAAAAATTGCTAAAAGTACCACAAAATAGGGCTATGAAACTAAATAATGTTAAGTCAGCTTTCATTAAAAGGCCTATAATCCCTTATTTTAGGGCCCAAACACCTCAAAATTCTATTTCTCTTATAATGTCTGGAACTGAAGCCCAACTTGAAATTGTTTCATGTCAAACTTAATCTGAATAAATGAAGTGACTATAAACTTTATCCTATTTACCATAACTAGTCATATTTCACTAAACTATTAAGATTTCTTATTATGAGGCACTGTCCTAGACCTCCTTAAGGGGTGTTCTAAGATATATGAATCATCTAACCTTTAAGAAATTCTGTAAGTTCCAGCTCTAAGTGTTTTAAATAATGGAGTGCAGACTTACATTTGGATAAAATCTCTACTAAGGATATTTCTAAATTCAATCACTGTCACCCATCCAAAAAGTTTGTAATTCATTAATGGTTGGTTGATAATTTTAAATAACAATGGTCCCTTACATAAAATGCACTGAATATATCATACATGTTTTTTAATTATATGACTAGTGAATGCCATAAGATTCTAGTTCTTTATGAAGTTTTTCCCATTATAAAAACTGAAAACTGTGCTGTAATTGTAAGTACTACCATGCTTTCTAAATGTCTTAACTAAATCATTGTCTTATAAATAAAAGATTTTTCTCTATTTATTAAACTGTTCAATATTATACTCCTTCTCTTTGGTAAGAACCAATTGGACAGGGAAAGAAGTAGTTAAGTGCTTCCCTAGGATGTGTGAGAGCCTGGTCCAATTCCCAGTACCTCAAGAAAGAGAAAGAGAGAGAAAGGGAAACGTAAAGGGAGTGGGAAGAAAGAAAGGAAAAAAGAGAAAGAGAGAGGGAAGAGAACAAGAAATAGAGAAAGAAAAATAAAAAAATTAAAAAAACAGAGGGAAGAAAGAGAGATGATGAGAAAAAAGGAAAAAGACAAAACAAAACCAATCAGGTACAAATTTGTTATCATTTTGTATATCTAAATTGTACCAATAACTTCTGTCTTTTTGAGACAGTTTCACTATCCGGTTCAGGCTGTCCTTGAACTCACTTTGTAGCACAAGCTGGCCTCAAGCTCACAGCAGTCCTGCCTGGTCTCCCTAGTGCTGGTATTATAGGTGTGCACCACCACGCCCAGCCTGTACCAATCAATCTAATTTTAAAATAAAATTTTTAAACCTATCCATAAACAATTATATTAACTTAAATGTTTTGAATTAAAATTGCAAAGCCAGTCTGTCCAATATAGAATGCCATCAAAATTTCAAGGTCTTTAAATAATACACAGATTATGATGGTGATTACAAACTTACTCCTAAAAATATATATATAAATAAAAACTCCTACCCTTACCACATACAAAAAAAATCGTGTCAGGTCAAAATACCCATAAAAAAAAATCAGTTAACAAAGAAATTCTATGAACACAGCTCTGTAACTTTACTTTTTATATCTTACCAGGTAATCTTATTCCTAGAAATTAGTGATATTACCATGCATTAAGTATGAGGATAACTATCTGTAGTAGTCATTACTACTGATATGTTATCAAGCCATATGGGCAAATCTTTTTAAAAATCGATTTTGTTTTGGTGGTGTCAAGACCAAACCCAGCACCTTGCCCATGCTAAGGAAGTGCTTTACACTGAGCTACACCTCCAGCCCTCATTTTACCTTTTACAGCAGTTTTAGATTTACAGAATAAATGAGCAGAGAGTAAAAGCTTCTAATAATACTTTTCACTACCACTGACCTTCAGTTTTCCTTATTATAAACATCTTACACATTGGTGTAATTTGTTATTGAGCCAATATTAGTACAATGTTATTAACGAATGTCCTTAGAGTTCATTCTTTGCACTGAACAATTCTATGGACTGATAAATACCCAGCCAGCATTCTACATCCACCATTACCACCCTGAAAATCTTCAGTGCTCTGCCTATTCCTCCTTTTGTCCTTTTGAAATCTGGTAATCATGTATCTTTCTATTATCTATAGCTGCCCTTTCCCTGATTTTCATAGTCAGAATCATACAATAAGGAGCCTTTTCAGACTTCACACAGCAATTATGCATTTGGGTTCTCCTATGTATTCATCTCTTGACAGCTTATTTTTATTGCTGAATATCAATATTCTATTGGATGAATATACCACGGTTCACTTTTCATTGAACTACTGAAGGACTATTTTTTGCATTCAAAAATTGACAATTCTGGATAAAGATACTATAGGCATACAATACATTTGGAGTTTTTTATGTGGAAGTTTTTCAGCTCACTTCTGCTAATACTTAGGAGTACAATTCTGGAGCACACAGACTGCATTTATCTTTATAAAAAACTGCCAAACTGCCTTCAAAAGTAGCTATGCCATTTTACATTTCCACCAGCAAGAATGTGAGTTTGTTCTACATTCTCCTCACCAGTATTTGGTGTCATTAGTATTTAGAATTTTCATTATTGTAATAGATGGATAATAGTATTGCCACTGTTTTTGGTTTTTTTTCTTTTGTTTGGTTTGTTTGGTACTAGGGATTGAACTCATGACCTTGCATTTGCCAGGCAGACACTTATGCCGCTGAGCTAAACCCCTGACCTTCTCTATTGTTTTAATCTGTAATTCCTAATGCCATACAATTTGAGAATGCCTCATATGTTTGTTTACCATTTATATATCTTATTTGATGAAATATCTTCTCCCCACTTTTTAACTGTTTTCTTACTGTTGCATTTTAAAAGTTCTTTGTATGTTTCAGCAAACAGCCTTTTATCAAACAGTTATTTTACAAACATTCTCTCCCAGTCTGCAGCTTGTTTTCATTCCTGTAACAATGTCTTTTACAAAGCAAATTAATTCTAATAAAGCCCAACTTATCAGTTATCTCCTTCATGGCTCATGCTTTGAGTACTGTACCTTAAAACTTGGTGCCACATCCAAGGTGCAGATTTACTTTTAATTACCAAAAAAGTTCAATGTCACAAGTTCACCAATGTCTTAGAACCTAAAAAAGGTAAAGTACTGTACATAACATCTTTACCTACAGTTTTTAAAACAGTAATATAAGAAAGGAAAATAAAGTTGCAAAATATTAACACATATGCCTTTGTTTCACTTTTATCTAACACATGACAGATGACATGCAAAAAACAAGTCATACTGATGCTCTACATCTTCAAACTGGTACACAACATAAAAATACATACACCACTGTGTTAACACTTTTGTATCTTCAGTGATGGAACATGTGAAAAATGTGGTCTGTCATATATAAAAGTTAGGACTCAATGGAAAAAGATAAATATTTTCATGTATTTAAAAAGAAGTGAGCATTTAAATGTCATTATCAAAAATATATTTATGTTTGGCCATTTTGCCAACTGAATAGTAAAAAAAATGACATTTTTGCTTGAAAACTTGAGGAGAGGTGGATGTAACTCTGACTATAAGTTTAGATGGCAAGAAGATTTAATTCCTGGTGGTAGTTAAATGAACATTCTCATTTCTATTGTCTTATTACACATAATTCATTGATATTGTTACTTAGTGGATAGAAGTTTTAGGGTTTAAAAAACAAAAAAAAACTTGCTACCTAAGGGCAACATTTAACCAATTCAAACCCTGCAGGTCTGTCAAAATACATGCAGTAGAAAAATGAAAAGATGTTCACTACTTTAGTGGGGGTGAATTCAGCCCATCAGGTAATTGTACTTTCCACTTAACCTTAGCAGAGGGGTTCCAAGATGTGTTCTGAGACTACTAATTTATTTAACACAAAAGGCTTTATTAGGGAGATTTGGAAAAACCCCACAAATAAGTTTGGCTAATTTGAGACTAATAAGAGTTTCACTTTTCATTATTAACAGTGTACACTCAATAATAACTATATGATTTTCTTCCACTAAGCTCATTCAATTTAAGTAAAATTTGTCAAAATACTTTCAAGTGTTCTGTAAAATGGATGTTTAACAAATACTAAGTATACCAAATCAAGGGCTGGGGATTTAGCACAGCAGCATAATAACCTGTTTGGCAAGCACAAGGTCATGAGTTTGATCCCTGGTACCAAAAAACCAAAACAAAAATACATCAAATCTAAGCATCCAGTACTTTTTATGTCAAAAAGTATTTAATTCTACATATTATCTCTTCCAAAGGTACCATGTAAAGCAAAGTTTTAAACAAAGAAAATGTCTATGATTACAGCAAATCACTGACAGTTGTATCTGTTATTACTTGATCTTTTAACAGTTTATATAAAGAATAGGAGCTAGAACAATTATTTATAAGAATTTATAGAAGAATTATTTTCCACAACGGTACAGATATAAAATGTAGTTCCACATGGGAATAAGTAGACAAGAAAATAAAATTATTTTCAATCTAAGAAGCCAACCTTCATAAAAACTGTATTTCTTCAGTCACACTAGGCATTTACCCCTTATTTTAAATATCTATAGTAAGGAAAAAATCCAATATAATTGTATGCCATTTATTTTCTTCCTCAAAACTCAAATTATCTGGTATTAAGAGATGACTTGGAAATATGGTATATTTCAGCATTAAACTGAATTTTCATGGCAGCAGTTACTATCAAAAATATATAATGATTTTAATGCATTTCACATTTTGTAGTTTTTCATTAAAATTTTCTACCTCTAGCTTATTAAACAACTCTTACAGGCTAATAAGCACTGTGCCTGACACAGGATACAATAGTGAATAAAACAGACCCACCCTGTCACTACTTTTAATCAAACAGACTGTACATTATTCTAAACTTTTACTTAAGAGATTATTTCCATTTCTGTGTTTTTTAGAATAGTTACATAGAACAATTTCTCTTAATCACGTTCTCGGGAAACAGACAAAACTAAACCCATACATCAGTTCAGCATTCACAACTATGTGTAACTCACTACAGTGTTAATATAAACTTCAGGTATAACAAATGAAAATGAGATGATTTCTAGTGTTTTTTTGAAATTCATAATAAGTTTCCTTGTTTGAAAAGCAATGTATGTTTAGAGAGAAAAAAAATCAGAAAATATAGACAGATAAAATGAAAATTTCAGAGCTGGAGATGTAGCTTAGTGGTAGGGTACCTACTTAGTGCGTGCGCGGACCTAGGTTCAATCTCCAGCACTGAAAAAAAAAAAAAAGAAAGAAAAGGAAAGAAAATATCATCTGTTGGTAATCTTACTATTCATATATCCCACAATATTTTCATTTCACTAAATGTAATTTTAAAATCATATAAAATAAGCTGAGCATGTGATGCACACCTGGAATCTCAGCACCCTGGAAACCTGAGGCAATAGATTGTAAATTTAAGCCCAGATTGGGCAATTTAGTAACATAGCAAGACCTTGTCTCAAAATGAAAAATAAAATTAGGTGTGGTGTTGCACACCTATAATCCCAACTCTCAGGAGGCTGAGACAGAAAGACTGTTTCGCGTTTGGGGCCAGCTGGGCTACAAAGTGCATTCAACACCAGCCTGAACTATATATAGCAAGACCCTGTTTCTGAATGAATGGGTATGTAGTTCCATGTGAAGGCTCTGGGCTTAATCCCCAGTACTGCCCATCTATATGGGGGGGGGGGTTAAATTATATATGTATTTCTAAATATATATATAAATTTATAAATATATATACACACACACACATACATACATACATGAAATAAATACTTCATCCTTAATATAAATAGCAGACCCTGCAAATGGATGACTTGTTTTCTGCTATAAAAAATAATGCTGCATGAATATTCTTGTAACTAATTCTCTGCATGACACTATTATTATTTCTTTAGAATAAACTGCTTCCAGTATAATTTCTGGGTCGAACAATATATTCTTTTTAATAACAACTCATAACCATGCCAGGTTTGTGTATAAGAGTACTTGTTTTCCATGTATGACAAGCTGGGAAAAGTTCTTATTTTTGCTAATATGACAGGCCAAATGTCTTTTCAGTATTGCTTTAATAACTTCTTTATTTCTTAAGAACACTAAATATTAGCTGGGCATGGTGGCACATGCCTGTAATCCTAGCCCTCAGGAGGCTGAGGCAGGAGAATCGTTGTTAGTTCAAGACCAGCCTGGGCTACAAAGTGAGCTCAAGGCCAGCCTGAACTGCACGGCAAGACCTTGTCTTGAAAAAATAAAAAAAGAAAAAAACTCACTAAATTTTTTTTATATATCTTAGAAGCTTTTCCTTCCCACTGACAACTTTCTGTATATACACCCGCAGCCCACTTTTCCTTGGCTCATTCATCTATTTTTCACTAACTTATAAAATACATAAAGACATTAAGCCTTTTCACATACATTCACATATATTCCTGGTTTGTAATGATGCAGTTTTTAGGTCACCATGAACAGTAAGATGTCTCTTTAAGAACTGTACACATTGATTACAAAAAAAAAAAAAAAATCAATAAAAAAAATGAAAAAAAAATCATTGGTTATATTATTTTAGGATAAACATTTTTACTAACACATGATACCTTCGAGTAATCATGACCTAAGAAAAGCAACTACCCAGAGTTAATACTCATCAGCTTAAAACAACCTGTTAAGAGATAAATAAGAATTTTGTATTTCCAAACTATACATGTTAAACTCTAGAACAGTATACTTATCCATTGAAATATGTAAATTCGAGTTTAACATTAACTTTATTGCTACTATCATTACTCTCAAAGTACACACACAGATTCAAATTTTTACCTTTTTCTAGAAATAGAAAAATTTACAAAAGTAAATGCACAGGAAAATGCTGACGGAGAAGGAAGACCCACAGAAAGTCAAAACCTTGCTTGTGTTTGTAAGGACTGGAGGTGGGGGTGAGGGTCAAGTCCAAAGTGGATCATTAAAACTCAAAAAGAAAAAAAGTTTAGGTCAGATAATGGCAGAAATCCACTGTCTTCTTGACACTCTTTTTGGTAGCTAAGTGACAAATAGTGAGTGAATTTTTTAAAAAGATTATGGATGGTGAGATTGTAAAATCAAATTACTGCTTTAAAATGTAGATTTCCTTATCACCCAAAATCTTACCACTTGCCATCAAATTATAAAGTATGTGATTAGATCAAACATAATTCTTTTTCTAGGAAAGTCTATATCTGACATTATAAACTACTAAAAACAATTTTAACTATATATAAAGTATTGCCCTAGGAATTTGCAAGAATCCTTTCATATTATTTCAGAAGCCATCAGCACATTTAAGGTACAGACACTTGCCCAATACTATTATTTCTTTTTAATATAAATAAATTTGTACTGACATATTTTTCCAGGTCAGTTTTTGCCAACAAATCCAAGAAGTCAGGATTCATACTAAGTCCTTTTTCACTACATTTTTAAAAATACAATTTAAACTTGAGACTATCTTCATTAGTGAAATAAATAAGAATCATATTTATAAATATCACATTGTATCTCTAGTGTAAAAAGTAATAAGAAATGTAGGAGTAATAAAACCCAAAATGTGTAATTGCTACCATAAAAAAGAGAGGAAAAGAAGGTGCTCTAAAGGATATAACTGCATGTATGTTTAAGTTTGTAAGATGAATGACCATATTACTATTTTTGTTAGATCATGGAGCAGAACTATTAACAGTCTCATTGTTTGAATGTGTACTTTGTATGTTTTACATACAAAGCACACAACTATTTCCAAGATGAACAACTTGAACAACTATTTCCAAGATGACAGTATGTAAGTTACCAAGTAATGATTTCTTAGTAATTTCTGTTCTTTTCTTTTTTTTCTTGGAATTTTGTATTGTTGCTACCCTTTTTTCTATTTTGTTTGTTTTGTTTTGAAATAAAATTTTAAAAAATACAATTTTAGAGCTTATTGCTCTTCATTTAAACTGCATGGTTATTTTGATATTTTGGTAAATATTTTTTAAATATTATAAAGATAAGCAAATAAGGTACAAAACTGAATTTGTAGTGTGTTCATAATGCTGTAAATCTGCCACACTAAAAGATTTAACAAAATGTTACTATTTGTCCTTAGATAGAATCATTTTTCTATGTTTTATTTTATTCATAAATTAGTACAAACTATAAGTTTACAGTTAAACTTTTTCTTAAGACATAACCACCAAATCAAATAAGTAGAAGTAACTTTTTTAATCTGTAGGATTTTTTCTCGTTTTTTAAATTTTATTTTAAAAAGAAGAAAAATAGAAATAAAACACTTTCAAATCAGGGTAATAGGAGAGTAACAAAAGATACGGAATGCTTCACGAATTCGCATGTCAGTGTACGGCAGCCATGCTTACCTTCTCTGTACAGTTCCGATTTTAGTATATATACTATCAAAGCAATCTCTGGAAGTAACTTCTTCAGGTTCATGCAATTATCCCCTCCACTACAAGAACAGTATTTAAACAGTACTATAGTATCTGGCAATGGTTGCTCAAAATAGCTACACCAAATTCTCTGCACATCATCCAAGTAGGTTAACACTATCAAAGTGGCAGTGCCGCACGCTTTCCTACGCACTGACATTAAGGTGAGGAACAGACGCTGCCACAGCTATGGTGAAACTGACTTTTTAGGAAAAAGTGTGTCTCTCCTTAGGCTACATCCCAGATGTTTCTTCGCTTTTACTCCTATAAAAGTGAGTATAATCAAATTAGAATTGCCAGTATATAGAAATAGTTGTATATCTTGGAACATAAATTCCAAGTACCTTTCACCTAAAGAATGCTGTGCTGATGACCATTGAGGGGCGGGGAACCTAGTCAAAACAAAACAAAAAAAGAACATATAGCCTGAAAAATCAAATAATCAGATCATTCTTAGCCAATTTAGGGGCAATGGGAAAGAAAAGCCAGTCAGTTCTATTATGGGGTAAGGTTGCTCAATTTGCTGAGACACTAAAATCGAGTAAGTTAAATATTTAAGTAAGCCAAATGACAAAAGGCAAGGTGGTCAAAAAAGAAATATGATCTGATTTGCTACACTCTCAAGAAGTTCAAGAAGGTAAACCTTTCCCATGCTTCTTCCCTTCTATTTCTTTGCCATATTAAAAGGGACTAAAGGGTGGGTATCAATGCCAAGGATAAAGTATGTAGGCACAATATCCAAGTAGCAGTTTTAATCCAGTTTATGACTTTTAACTTAGAATGAAAGTTTCCAGTTATCTAAAATAATGAAACCTGAAGTTATCCTATAAACTGATGAACTACCTAAAAAACACCACATTATTTACTACTCCAGAGGCTAAGACAGGAAGATTGAAACTTCCAAATCAGCCTCAACAATTTAGCAAGACTCTGTCCTCAAATAAAGTTTTTAAGAGATGAGATATAGCTCAGTCACTGGGTTCAATTCCAGCACACACACAAACAGAAGAGCACAACTTTTAAAATAGTGACATAGTTTAAGTGTACTTCAGATTTTATTCTGCATATATGTCTTTGTAATCTTTCTACTGAGTTTACTTTCTCAAATTTAAAAAGTAAACCTATCTCTTTTTTCATGACCTCAATTTCCAGCTAATAGCACGGTTAAGCAAGTATAATCTTAGTTTCAGCTGTGCCATAAAACAGCCTGCTGGACTTGGATCAAATATCTGAATCTAAAATGTGTAACAGATATTGTAAAATTGGAAAAAAATGTTCAAATGGGAAGGGGAACTAGGGAGGGGTAAAGGAGAGAAGAAAGGGAAAAAAACGACAAAAGAAAAAATGGAAACAAAGCTTTCCTAAATAAGGAGAGAAAGAGTAGTTGAAGGGAAAAGAGGGTAGATGGGGAAACAAAGAAACAAGATGTGTCATATACAGGTACAAATTCCCTATGAATGTGATCATCATGTGTTACCTAAAGTGTACCAATAAATTTAATTAATAAAAAAAAATCTGGATCTAAGTTTCTCTACTTGTATAAGGAGAGGAACTGCTCCAAATGATTAGATGAACCTGTCCATTCTAAAATAATCAGTCTCTAATTCTTCAGGATGACATCAAATTGTTTTGGGTAACAACTACCTTCAACTGGAAAAACATCCATGGATTAAAACAATGTAATTCTCAAATAACCATTCACCACAGCAACACTGGTGAAGACAGGACTTAGATTTACCCCCACCCAACTCCATCACTTCATCCAACCTTCAGTGTAACAAACGCATCACTACCTACTTATTATATTTACTTACAGAGGAAATGGGTAAGCCCAGCCCCACTACTGTGAGGATGGTGGATGTGACGGTACTGTCATGGTACGGATACTGGATGCTGTTGTCATTACAGAAAAAGCCTCTCTGAAATGGATATATTTGGCCCAAATTTAGAACAGCCATAGGCATGGAAGCTGTTGGGGGAAGGGAAAAAAGACACACATGATTAAATTCAGTTCACCTCAGGAAGTAAAGTCTACTGAATGGGAAGCAAATATTAAAAATATTTTCTCCTTTTTGGAGAAGTCTAAATACTTCACAATACCCAAATGTAAAAACTGAGGAAATCATGCACCATTTGCTTATTCAAGAATAAATTCTCTTACTTGCATTGACCTCTGATTTTAGGAACAATCAATAAAAGAAACTCTTACAGAAGATAGCAAAACTGACTCATGGAAAATCTTGAAAAAACAAGATTTTCTATTTTATATTCTATAATTCATATTTAAATGAACTGCTTAATATCCGAAATACATTTAAGAAAAAAGGCAAAGGTCTGTAAATAAATTTAGTAATAGCGTAACAGTCAAATGTAGTTAAGTAGCTATCAGAATATACTTCACATTAGAATTTAAACTAATAGCTAAATGAAAATTAGAAACCCTACGTATAAGTGATAATAAAAACAGAAAGGAACAAATCCTTTGTATTCCGAATACAAATAAAAAGTGAGTTTTATTAGCCCTGGCAGGCCTCCAAAACTACTTTAACAAGTTATAAGGGAATAATTACAGTTGAAAAATTCCACCTAAATAAAAAGACCCTGAAAGACCAAAGTTAAATAATTTGGGCCAGGGATTTAGCTCAGCGGCATAAGTGCCTGCCTTGCAAGCGTGAGGTCATGAGTTCGATCCCTGGTACCCAAAAGATAAAAAATTTAAAAAATAAAAAAATTAAATTAAATTTAAAAAGGGTTGTGTGTGTGCAGTTTACCAGAAACATCAATGATTTTCCTATTTAAAAAAACACACACAAAGTTAAATAACTTAATACAGCAACTTATTTGTGGTTGTGTTTTGTTTTGTTTTTTATTTTGGAGAGAGGGTTTCACTATGTTGCCCTGGCTAGTTAACAGACTCATAATCCTCCTGCCTCAGGTTCCCAAATAACTGGGACTACAGTGGTACCCAATGTACCTGGCTAGCAGCTTCTTGATATGTTCAAATTTACCTTGCTTTAAGTTTTGCTTTACGAAATTCAAACACGAAGCATCTGTTAATACTCAATACTAAGCTAAACTATATAGGGAGAGGGCAAACTAATATAAAAAAGATACTACATTTACGCACCAAAGCTGTAGGTATAAAAACAGAATGCACACTCAAGAAATTGTTTTAAAAGAAATTATCAATAATATGTAACTCGGTGGAGGCACTTGTGTGGCATGGAGGAAGTCCTGGGTTTGATCCCCAGTTTAAAAAAAATTATATATTTTTATATATAATTATTATTATATATGTATGCATATTATGTGTGTGTGTGTCTTCTGGGAGAACAATTAAACTCTTCTGTATCTTAATTATGATAATTCTACCACTATTTTTATTATATGTAAAATTTCAAAAGAAATACCATAAAAGGTAGAAATACAACATAAAAACTAAAAATATAACTATTAAAGAAAGCATAAGAGGACCTACAAGGACTCAGAAGTCAATGTAAACTGATATAAAAGTCTAATAAAGGAGAGACAACCAAGTTGAATCTGAAACAGCAGAAAAATCACAGGCAACAGGGAAGGGCACAAAGAGAGCAGTCAGTGCTAAGGGATGCAAGGGCAGCATGAGACCTGCATCAACAAAAGCGCAGAGGGAATGAGCAGGGAGTTTCCAAGGTACAAAACATTTTACAGCCAACACATACTGCATGCTCACACAGGCTACACAGGCTACACAGATCAACTCAACCCTTACCTCTAATCTGTTAAGTACTATCAGTATCCCCATTTTTTGCTAAAGTTATCCATTTAAATTTAGAGAAATTAAAAACACTGCTGAATCTCTTAAGTGATAAAACCAGGATCCCAACACAGGCTGTTTCTGGAGTCAGTGGGCATATATCCTCCAATGGATACAAGTGATCTGACCAGGGTAACAAGTTAGAACTGCAGCAAAAAAGATAGGATTGGGGCAGACTTGTCCTTTAAAAAGGCTTGTTCAGTAAAATATATGTTATGTTCATAATAAAACCTCAAATGGCCAATCTCTTTGCTGCAAATTACTTCTGAATTTTCCAATTTTGTGGTTTTTAATGGGAATAAGGTATGAGGTTTTTGTGTTTATTAAAGAATTATGGATTTAAACTACTGATCTCAGAAAAATTTATCTTGTTAAGAAATAAAATATCAAATCCAGGAGTAGTGTCACACTCCTGTAATCCTAGCGCTCGGGAGGCTGAGGCAGGAGGATCGTTCCAAGTTCAAGATCAGCCTGGGCTACAAAGTGAGCCCAAGGCCAGCTTGAACTGCATAGTGAGACCCTGTTTCAAAAAGACAAAAAAAAGAGGGGGAAGGAGGAAGAGAGAGAGAGGCAGAAAGAAAGGGAAGAAAAGAAAAGAAAAGAAAAGAAAAGAAAAGAAAAGAAAAGAAAAGAAAAGAAAAGAAAAGAGTCACTGTCTTGCTCCAGGTCAGCAATATGGTACACAGATTTTACATATTAACTTCTAAAAGAGATAGAAGAAAAGGAAATATTTAATCCGGCTTTGATATAGCCCAGAAATTGGTGTTTAGTGTGTTGATAGTCAAAACAGAAAAAGATGCAGAGGAATGAAGAACATTTTAAAACATTTCAGAATTTGAGGACTGATCACAATTGCTGAAGCCAATCTAAAAAAAAAGATGACATTTCAGAGTGGAAAGTGGAAAGAATAATCGTTCCAATGATAGGTGAAGCTCCTAGAGAGAGCTAGTTTATCATAAAAGAACAGTAGTTTAATAATGAAAACACTGTCTTCTGGGCAATTTAGCATCTCTGCCTAACTGCTCAGCCTCATTTTCTAGCCTCCCCCATGCAAACCTTAAAGCTCCAAGCACACTGAAACACTAGCGATTGCTCGAACTACTACATTGATGACCCTAGGAGCCCTCATATATAACAAAGTCTTGTGGTGGAGATAGCTTTCCTCCCATTTCTCCTTCAAGTCCAAGTCAAGCAGCCCTTTCTAATTGTTCCTTGTACATAAGTCTTTTACACTGGATTTTAAATTGCTTTTTGCACATCTGTCAGCACCTCTAAAGCAGGAATTATCTTATTATTTCTGTATCCTTTGCACCACGCGCAAAATTAGATCTGAACAAAAAATTTATCAAGTGACTAAATGAACAAAATTTAGGGTAAAGACCATAAATAAAAAGAGATATGTTAAATTGTTAGTATGAGAAGTTGTAACTTAAGCCAAAAGAATAAAAGAGTTCTCAGAGGATGCATAAAAAAAAAAATCAGAGAAGAGCAATGAGTCAAGGACTAATATAATGAAATCATCAACATAGCAGGAAAGAGAGGAAGAACGGATGGATGATTACACACTTCAGAGGGCAGGGAATGTGCCCTGCAATTGGTCAGCAACTTATACAGGCCATTCATTCTGTAAGCAAAAGAATGAACTACAAAAAAGAAGGACAACGTTGTGACACAAAACCAAAGCTTGGAGTATCTAGCATCCATCTAGGTCAGTAATTGCAAGCCTTTTAGAGCTTTCAAGGGTGACAAACAGCCTGGGGTGGCAGGTAGTGTGCTGCAGGTCTGCCCCCACTGAGCTAGGAAAATGTAGGCTGTTAACCGCTAATGCCTCAGGGAAATAAAAACTAAGTAAGTAAACACTATGAAGTTGAGGGAAAAAAAGACCATCATTAGTGACCTCTAATCTTTATAACATCTCTATTAACACATCAATTATACCTTTAGGAAAACACATCAACGCTGAGCTTCAATACTAGGTTGTCGGCAGGGGATTTAACTCAACACCCTAAGCACCTGCCTGGCAAGCCTGTGAGTTTGATCCACGGTACAAAAAAAAAAAAAAAAAAACCTAGGTTGTCATTATCTAAGCACTTTTTCTTCAGGTTAAATATGTGTGTCACGATGATTTCCTCTATTGTTCATATGTATAACACGCACACATACCCAAACATACACACTGGGACAGATGCGTATATACATTCCCATACACAGATACCTCTACTTCCCAAAAGGAATATTTCTTTAGGATACTGTTTATCTTCTGTACAGATTATTTTTAATACTACTATTTTAGGGTTAAAAAAAAAAAAAAAGAAAGAGTTCCATGTTAAAATTAAGTGTTACAAGGGCCGGGGATTTAGCTCTGCGGCATAAAGCACCTGACTGGCAAGCAGAAAGTCATGAGTTCAAACCCCGGTACCAAAAAAAAAGAAAAGAAAAAATTAGTATTACAGAAGATTCTTCCCAGGAAAAACTCTTTCTTAGGACACTTACAGTTTTTCTTAATATCTAAAGGACCTGATACTTTTTTACTCTATTATTCTAGGATAATTCTAATTAAAATTTTCTTAAGAGAACTCACTAAAAATTATATAGTAATCTCACACAAAGTCACAATATTAGATACACAACAGTTCCTGTAGGCGTACTACTATCAGAAAGCGATGTTCTAATTTTTTAAATTAATTTTATTGGTACACCTTTGATATACATAATGATCACATTTATCATAGGAAATTGTACCAGCACATACCTTGATTCTTTTTTCCTCATTCCCCTCCCCTCTCTTCAACCCTTCTTCCTCTCATTTACAAAAACTTTGTTTCCATTTTTTTCCTTTTGTTCTCTATTTTTTCCCTTTTCTCTCCCTTCTCTCTCTGCCCCCCCACCCGCCATGCCCCTTCTCATTTGAACATTTTCTATTTCCCAGTATCTATCATCAATTTTGGTACTTATTTACACCTTTGAAATACAGTTCTCACAAAAGAGAAACAATGTGATATTTAAACATGTGTCCAATTTATTTCACTTAAAAGTATGGTCTCAAGGTGCATCTGTAAAAATGTCTCAAATTTATCCTTCTTTATGGCACAGTAGTACTCCACTGTATATAAAAACCACATTTTCTTTATTCATCCACTGATGGGCATCTAGGCCCATCCAAGATTTAGTTAATACAAACTGTGCCACTATAAGCATGGGTGTGCATAGACTACTACAGGACGATGTTCTTAACTCTTTTTGGGAAGATGCCTTCCCAAACAGGGATAAGTGAGTCAAATGAAACCTCTAGTTCTAGTTTTTTTGAGGAATCTCCATACTAATTTCCATATTGGTTATACCAATTTATACTCTAATAGTGGAGAAAGTTTCCTTTTTCTCCACAGTCTCACCAGCATGGTATTGATTTCTTGATAATAGCCATTTTTTCTAGAGATGGTGTTTCACAGTGTTGTTTTAATTTGCATCTCTTGGATGACCAGTGGTTTTTTTCATATATTTACTTGCTGTTTATACTTCTTCAATCTGAGAAGCGTCTATTCATTTCAGATATCCATTTTTGGATGAAGTTTTCAAATTTGGGGGGTGGTTTTTTGGTTTTTTAGTTCTTTATATATTCAAGATACCAGTCCTTCATCTGAGGAACTGATAAAAATGTTTCAATTCTGTGAGTTGTCTCTTCACTAGTGTATGTTTTGTTTTGTTTTGTTTTGTTTTGTTTTTTGGTACCATGACCTCCTGGTTGCCAGGCAGGGGCTTATGAGACGGAGCTAAATCCTTAGCCTAGTTGGTGGTTTCTTACTAAAAAGCAATAAGAAGGAAGAAGCCAAAGGACAGAAAGGACACTTATTTCCTTGCTTCCTTCTTGCAAAATCTAGGGTTTTAATCCTCTATCCAAAACAACAGTGGCTGTCAGGTAGCCTTCTACACAGTTTCCTTTTGGGAGTTCCAGTAATCATTCTTTTCCTTTGCCCTTTGGGTTTAAAAGCAGTATTTCCCATTCTCTCAGTTGTTAACATAGGAAACTATACTATTCTTATTCTTTGTGGTTTTTCTAAACTCTGCCCACATATTTGTGAATAATTCCTTCCTCTCCCCCCCCCCCCGCATTGGTACGGGGATCAAACTCACAACCTTGCACTTGCCAGGCAGGCACAAAGGGGAAGAAAGTGATCTATGATACTGTAAGCAACTCTATGTGTCTGCCACAATACTGAACATTTAACACAAGTTTTCATTTAATCCTCACAACTTAAGAGCACAGCTCCAAAAAGACACAGATTTCCAAAGTGCCTAAATTGATGCCTAGAATAAGCCAGGCCTCCAACAAATATTTGATGAATGTACAAAGAGAATCACCCTGCAAAACAAGTACTGTACTATTATCCACATTGTAAAGATCAATAACTTTGGGAAGTAATTTAATTAAAAGCAAGGGTGAAATTTAAAATATTTAACTACTAGTTTCATGCTAACCCTAGTCACTCAGAACAGACACCAGATGCTGCTGGAGGAGCTGGGTCTTGCTGCAACCTTTCAGCTAAAGCACCATAGGAAGGTCCTTGGCAGGGTAAGACTCAAATATATAATAACCTATCAGCCATTATATTAAGTGGTACACCCAGGATTCCAATCTGTACTTATCTGACTCTAAAAGTCTTCTAAATGAATTTGGAGACACTACCATTTGTTAAATGAGGAAAACAAGACAAATGGAAGATTTAGTTGAATAGAAACACCATTTGAAACAACTGCAATGGAAATGGAATGAGAAATGAATTAAAGATTGGTAACTGACCTCAACCTATTGCCAGGCAATTAAAAAAAAAAAAGGCTGATCTGGTTAAAGTAGGGTAGAGACTAATAAAGGAAAACATAAATGGAGAAAGCAATATGACAGCATGAAGGCTTTCAATTCTAGATAACTTGATGAGTTTGCAAAATAGAGGTGGAAAAGAGACAGCTCACAGAGGCAAGTGGGAGGGGTCAATGCACCAGGTGCATGTGATTCAGAGATGGCACAGAGTTATCAACAGACAAGACTGCAAAGAACAGGGATTCTCAACTTTCACAGACACTTTACATTCTGGTCTTACAGTCTAGTGGCTTACAATCACCATCTCTATATTGTTCTATTATAAAACAGTACTCAGTTACCTTTTTATTTTGAGACAAAAAGCAGAAAAAGTTGGAATACGTAAGAAAGTGTTTTCTGTTGTATGATTTTGAATCAATATCCTCAACCTTATGTGATAATCCAAGTGTTTATTAAGACATCTAAAATAAACAATATATATTTATACATTTATATGTTTATAAACAAAAATTTTTATATATTTATGATATATTTATAAACAATTTTTTTAAAATCCAGAGCTGGGGACTAGGGATTTAGCTCAACGGCATAAGTGCCTGCCTGGCAAGTGTGAGGTTGTGAGTCTGATCCCTGGTACCGGAAAAAAAAAAAAAATCCAGAGCTGGGGCTAGGGATGAACATTAGTAGTATAGCACTTTGCCTAGACTAGAAGAGGCTCTCAGTTCAATCCCAGCACCACTAACCAAATAAATAAACCTTCCCTCCAAAACTGTTAGACCAGGTTACCTTAGGTGGACTCTGAGATTTCTGCATATGCATGTGCAAACACACACATTAACTTATTTACATATTAACAAAAATAAAAGTCAACAAGTTGTCATCTCTTGTTCTCTCCCCAGAAAGGTACACTAAAACAGTTCCAATGGCAGAGAACATCCATTCCTTCCACTCTTTCAATATAACAGCTGTTTTCTTTCTCTTTTCAAGCTAATATTACAATTAGCAGCAAACTTTCCATGCAGTTCTCTATAGGTAAGAGATATCATGAAGAAATCAACCAATAACAAATGTTGGTGGGGTTGTGGGGAAAAAGGATCTCTTCTCCACCACTGGTGGGAGTATGACTGGCACAACCACTGTAAAAATTAGTATAGAGATAACTCAAAAACCAGAACTAAAGATTCCATTTAACCCAACTATCCCTGTTTTGGGTATCTTCCCAAAATTAAAAACATCATAACACAGTGATACATGTGCACCCATGTTTACAGCAGCACAATTTGTAATAGCTAAATCCTGGAAATAACTCAAGTGCCCATCAACTGAAGAATGGATAAAAAACATGTAATCTTTTTATACAGCGGAGTACTACTCAGCCATAAAGGATAAACTTCAGACATTCATAGGTACGTGGATGCAACTTGACACCAAACGTAAGTGAAATAAATCAGACTCACATGTATAAATATTGGATTGTCTCCCTGGTGTGAGAAACAAAGAGTAAAAAAAGACCAAAATATACAATAGATATTGTGAAATGGGAAGAAACTCAAAAGTTTCAAAAGGAAAGAGGAACTAGGATAAGGGAAAAGGGAAAGGAAGGAAGGGAAAAAGAAAAAAGCAAGATAGTTGTTATACTACTAGCTTTTTTTGATTCGTTGAAAAGAAAGGTTTGTGCTAGTATCATTTGGAAAAATTTTTATGTCCATACCTTGTATTCTGAGTAACTACTTTGAAGATAACAGTACGCAATGTATTTTTAAAAAGAAAGAGGGATAAGTAGATGACTGACAGGTAGATTACCTTTTCTGTATTCACTTCCCAAGGGCACTTATCAGGAATCTATTTGTGACTCCTTTGGTACCTAAATCTGTAACTGTAATTTCTTAGCAAAAAAAAAAAAAAAAAAACCTCTTGCTTACAGGGAACTGGAGTTGGAAATGATACAAAACATTTCGAAAAGGACAAAAAAATATAGCAAAGGTATATGGAAACATTTGTATCATAAATTGTGGTTCTAATCAGAAATGTATCATGCTAAGTGAAAGAACCAGACTCAAAAGGCTGTATATGCTATGATTTCATTTACAGGACATTCCATTTATATGACATTATAGGAGCGAGAACAGATCAGTGGTTGCCAGAGGAGGACAGTGGGAGGAGTTTATTACACAGTAGAAAAGGAAGGGAATAATAGGTCAATTCTGGAGAGTAATTGGGTAATTTCATATCTTGACTGTGTGGTAATTACATGACTAAATTCTAAATTGTCTAAATTCATAGAACTGTATATACCAAGAGTGAATTTTACTATGTATGAATTTAAAGAAAAGTACTGAAGCTTGGCATAAGTTTTTCATCTCACCTTTTTATTGCCACTATTTGTTTCAGTCCTCTTGACAGCTACACAGTGGTTCCACCCCTCCCCATAACAAAGGCCTACTTACCATTCCACCTTTCATTAAGCTACCTCTGGAATCCGCCCTTTGATGTGGTAGGGTGGAGTCCTGGGCAGATGGATAGTCAAATATACTTGGCATTGTCCCAATTACTACTGAGTAAACCTGAGCAAATTTTCCATTTGTCTGAAGCTCAGTGTCCTCATCTAGTGAGAAAAAGTATTTTGAACTGCTGTAAACTGAGAACCTCGTGATGTGCCTAATGTAGCACTGGGCATATTAAGTGTTTAACTAGTGTTTATTCACTAAGCTTTTTCCTCTGCTGTCTTGCTAAGCCCCCATGGAACTGACACATATACATAATCCATTACAATACTTATTTTACATACCATACTTATCTATGCAAAAGAAATGTGTTTCTTTAGTGCTTGAATTCACAGGAGGCAGCATGTTTATTGTCTGACAGTCAAAAACTAAAGAATAATTTGTCCACCTGATCTGATTTTGTTACAAAAAATTAGAAGACACAGAAGCAGGCAGGAAAGGCCAAAAAGCACTGAGATAGTCTGGGATGGCTGGCCCAAAAGTTTGCAAAGTTTTTACAAGGATGTAAAAAGCACCACAGCACAAAAATTACAAATAACCTAAACGCTCAAAATGGAGGAAAAGTGGCTCATGTCAAAAACATGCAATGAAATATACCATAAAAATCATTAAACTTTTGTAGAAAACTATGTTTAATTTTACAAAAATTAAAAGCTGGGCATGGTAGAGTACACCTCTTATCCCTACTATTTAGGAGGCAAAGGCAGAAAGACTGCTTGAGCCCAGGAGTTTAGGACCAGCTGGTCAACATAGCCAGAACCCACTTCAAAAAATTATAAAGAATACGTTTCAAAACACACACACACAAACCATGGGAAAGAGACACAACCAAAGAAAAGGGTCATTTCTGGTTGGTGGTGAGATTACTAGTGACATTTTCTTTTATGGGTTTTTTAGAGTTTACTAGTAATGAGCTAATTTTAAAAAACTTCAAAATCAAAGAATAATTTTTAATGAAAAAACCTAGAACTCATTAATGACAATCTTCTACATCATTCAAGACTCAGATATCCAAAATGAGATAAGTGAGTTATACTAAATCTATACAATAAAATAGTATTTTCAAAGCCAAATATCCAAAAATGAGATAAGCAAGTTACGCTAAATCTATACAGTAAAATAGTATTTTCAAAGCCAAGAAAGTAAAATACATTACTTAACATAAACTTTGGTGAAAGAGAAAGACATGTAAAGCTGTTCTAATTAAACAGTAATTTTTCTGAGATTCAGTTTTGCTATACTGTATTGCTCAGTTGGACCTGGAACCCGCCTCAATCTCCTACACTGCTGAGATTCTAGGCATGCACCACCACACAGGGCTTGCAAAAGTAATTTTTCACTTGGAAAATCTATAGCAAATACATAGGAACACTTCATCATAGGTTAACCATATATAAATTGTCTTTCTCCCAGAACTTATAAATGACAAGCAAATTTCACAAGACAATGTGAATAGTGATATTTTTTAGAGGGGGAAGGTTCCCTTCTGAAGAATACTTTCTACAGTTTATTTAGTCTCTAGTTTAAAGTTGTGATCTATACATATACTACTTAAGCTTGCAAAACAAGCTTATCCTGTATTCAACCTGTATTTGGGTGAAAAGACCTGTTTACTTCTCTCTTTGAACAATGGGACTTTCAGTTTCCTAAGTGTTCCTTAACTAAATGATGTCTCCCTTACCAGCAGCTAGGCAAGAAATAACTTCTCTCATACTACAGTAAAACCTCTATTCCAAAGGGTAACAAATGTGCTTAATATTGCATTGATGTGGGCGAGGACAGGTGTTTCCTGGGGATTGAACCTAGGGCCTTCACACTGATCTACATCAACAACCCCCCCACACCCCGTATCCCCCACCCCAAACTCGCAATTCTGTTTCAGTCTTCCAAATGCTGGGATTACAGTTTTGTGCCACCACACAGGCTACTATATTTACTTGAATAAAGGTAGGCATCTTCCAGAGAGTTGAGTACATAAATGCTTCAGAAAACGGTTTATAGTTTACTGATTAAGGGCAAATTTTAAGTGCTTTGAGAGCCTCAGCATTCAAATTCATATAAATCAAACTGACTTGATTTCATCATTCTGGTAAAAACAACTGGTTATCTAGTGCTCAAGATATATGTAAGAAAAAAATCAAGATAATTGTACCACTGGCCATGGATATAGTTCGGCAGCATAAGCACCTGCCTGGCAAGCACAAGGTCCCGAGTTCAATTTCCAGTACCAAAAAAGGATAATTGTACCACTAACCCCTTAGTTCATGAAAAGGAACAGTTAGCGCTCATAATGTTTGATCAAGTTTGCATGCCTGTATCTGGTAATCTGGGCAACTATTTTGAAGACTGCAATATAAACAACCATTGATAAATTCCTACCATCTTGTTTTGAAATCCTCTATTATTGTTGTTGTTACTGTTGTCATTCTTTTTTGGGGGGAGAGCGGTACTGGAGATCAAACTCACCACCTCACATTTGCCAGGCAGGCATTTGTGCCACTGGGCTAAATCTCTGGTCCCTGTCATTGTTTCTGTTGTTTTTTGTTCAATTTTTTTTTTATTTTTCTGTCCCCTCCACCCTAGTACCAGGGATCAAACTCACGACCTCACACTTGCCAGGCAGGTGCTTATGCCGCTGAGCTAAAAATCCCCAGCCTCTATTTTTCTGTATTTTTTCTCTTTAAAAAAAAAATAAAATTTTTTTGTTTGTTCTTGTTCTTTTATTTTTTCCCCTTTGGAATTCTGTATTGTTGCTACCATTTTTCTGTTCTGTCTGGGTAGTTTTTTTTTCTCTTTAAATAAAATTAAAAAAAAAGAAAAAAGGAATAAGTTAGTTCCCTAAAAGGGGTTGAGCCAATAACTCAGAGTAGTATCTGTCTATTGAGTTCTTCTCAACCCTGCAAAAACAAAATAAAAAAGAAACATACAAAAAACTTTTAAATAAAATCCAGACTTGAGATCTCACATCCTGAATCTTAAGACAGTTTTTACCACACCCTAAATAAAAACTTACTTTAAATCTTAAAAGTATTTAGGTGGATCCATGTCGTCTGAAATTATGCCAAAATGGCAAGGGTCCTGATACTAAAATAAAGTTATCCTAACTTTAGTTCTCAAAAGAAAAACATAGAAACTTACTTTGTCAGGAAGTCACCAAATTGGCATATCTAAATTAGTATGCTTTGCTTAAAACATACACAGAAATTTTTAAAGGCATACAAACATAAGGCATACAAGCCAAGAAAGTTTGGCAAAATTCTTTTTTTAGTGGTTATGATTATTATAATAACAAATCATATATCCATTTTTCAAAAACTACATGTTCTCACTCGAGTTACTTTATATAGAAGGTAAGCTAAAGACAGGAATCCCACAAATTTTCTTTAGGGCAAAAAAAACATTAACGGCTGAAACTATACCATACCATGGGAAAAAGAAGAAAAAAAAGGACAAATGTTAGTTTGTTGACCAAGTGCTTTACTTACTCATTTAATCCTAACAAATCGTTGAAACAGACACTATTCTCTCCACTATGTGAATGATAAAAATGCAGCTCAGCAAGACTAAATAACCAACTGTGTGACCTGAAGCAAGAAAATAGCAAAGCAGAATTTTAAAATTCTGAATACCATGCTCCAAGTCTCAAACTCTTTTTACCACACTTGGTGATAGTTACTTTGAAAAACAATGTATGAAATAATCAACTGTTCCCAGCAATGTACTTTGTGTAAGAAGTTCTGGTTTTTTGCTGCTGATCTAAAAATGATTTTCTCTTATGTAGAGATCATTCTTTTCCAGTTCAGGCATCACAGGAACTCACAAAAACAGACCTTCTACCCATTAGTCTCAGAAATGATCCTGTTAATCTGTGCTTTAAAATTTTAAGAGGTTCAGATTATACATTTATTCACTCAGTCAATGTCTGGATTTCTTCTTCACCTTCCTTCTTATTCCAACTTTTTAAAGAGTAATCTATACCCTACAACTTCCCATAATTCACCAACTACCTACTTTTTAGCCCAAATTTGGTTTCCATCCCACTGCTTAAAGGACTTCGCATAAGAATGTCAATGATCGTTGTGTATCTAGACAATGAATACTTCCTAACCTTTATCTTACTTGCTCTTTCAGGAGAATAGACACATTATCATTCTCTCTACTTAGTTTTTCAGAAACACTCCCGATTTGTAAAATGTTTCTTCTCAATCTTGGTGGTTTTACTTCTTCCAACTGATCCAAAGTGTCAGTGTTGCACAACACTCAATCTTAAACCTTCTTTTCTTCTCACTATACAGCTTCTTCCTGGGATTTTATCAATTCTTATTACTTGAATTATCATGAATATATCAATGTCTCCCAAAAATCAGACCTTTCCTTGAACTCTAGCACCATTTATCCAACTGAGGACTTGATTCTTCCACTTAAGATACTTGAAAGGCGCCTTAAATAAAATATGACCCAAACCAAACTCACTATACAGACACACACACACACACACACACTCACACTCACACACACACACACACACCCTCCTACCAATTCAGCTTCTCTCCTAGTGGCCTCCAGCTCAGTGCTTGGAAGACAAGCCAGAAATTGCAGAACTATCTTTGACCAACAATCCACTATCCACCACTCTCTCCAAATAGAACAGGTCACCAAGGTGAGTGATTTTTACCTCCCAAGTAAGTCTCAAATTTATTCCCTTCTCCTCATCTCCACCACTACTTCCTTAGCCTAGGTTGTTTCAAAAGCCTCCTAGCTGCTTAAGTGTTACTATCTTTATTTCCTATCTCAACTAATTCTATTTGACAGTTCAAAATCTCAAACTTTTCATTTACTATAACTCTAATTTATAAAATATTCAACCAGGTTACTCTTTCAAATTCTTCCTTCGTTTCTCACTTTTTTTCCTGTCTCTTCCTCCTTATTTAGCTGGGACTACAAGCAATTACCATCACCTGGCTTTGGTTTGATTTGGTTTTTGAAGTACTAGAGATTGAACCCAGGGCCTTTGCACTGAGCTACATACCCAGCTCTTTTTTTTTTTTTTTTTTTAAAGACCAGAATTGCTAAGTTACCTGGGCTAGACTCAGATTTGCCATCCTCCTGCCTTAGCCTCCAATGCTGGCGTCATAGGGATGTACTATTATACCCAGCCCAGTTTTTCACTAATCATGAAAAGTTTCAGGACATGAAATAAGGAAAATCACCACAAAGTTCTTCCAGTGATTTGCCCTTCTTCCTAGTAAATCCTAAAGGTCTAGTTAATTGGCAAACAGAAAAAAAAATTTCATAATTTAAGAAATTTGTATCACTCTAAGTATGATTTTACACACTTATTCACTGAAAACCAGAAGCTCCATAATCTGGGCAGCACCTTCAAGCCTTCTGAAGCATGCTGAAACTGTAGTGAGTTTGACCAAATTATACTCTGCTTCGGCTTCTCACAATATCATCATTTTTCACAGCATGACTGACACAGAAATACCAAACTAGTTACAATATGTCATGAGCTACTTGGTCACTGATAAAATCATGTATCTATGGATGGCAAGAAAGAGGCCTACATTACTTTGTATCATGGCCCATTTTCCCATATTACGACTTCCTAAGACTTCTCTGCTTCAATTCTTCCATTTTTTGCTGACAGTAACAACTGCTCCACTCTTGGCCAAGCTAGATTCAT
>PVJX010003127.1:0-114057 GCA_004027295.1 Dolichotis patagonum
TGTGGGTATGGGAGTATTCCTGGGGGGATGGTATATTCCTGTGGGAATGCGGTGTTCCTGAGAGGATGGGTATGTTCCTGTGGGGATGGGGTCTTCCTCTGGTGATGGGGTCTTCCTATGGGGATGAGTATTTCCCTGTGGGCATGGGGCGTTTCTATGGGGATGGGGTGTTCTTGTGGAGATAGGAGTGTTCCTGCGGGGATGAGGTATTCATGTGGGGATGGGGTGTTCCTGTGGGGATGGGGAGTTCCTGTGGGAATGGGTGTGTTCCTGTGGGGTGTGGTGTTCCTGTGGGGGATGCGCTGTTCCTGTGGGACCTTGATTAATGTGCTGTTGACAGCAGCATGGGTGAAGGTAGCAGACTAAGAATAACTGGCATCTGTTCACAGGTGTTTGTGGGTGGGAATTGAACAACAGCCTTGAGGGAAATACCAAATCGCTATTTAATATATTTTAAATGTTTGTCTTGAAAATGAAGAGTTACTGAAGAATTGTGAGAAGAGACTTGAATATAAACAAAAGGTGGTATCTATTTGCTTAATCTGATTTGAGAGAGCTGGGGACATAGCCGGGGACATTGCTCAGTGGTAGAGCACTTGCCTCGCAGATCCAAGTTCCTAGGCTTAATCTAAAGTATGAGCACACATTTGAATTGAAGAATGTCTTTGGAGATTGGTCATTGTAAATTATACCCACAGTGTATCTAATATGCCATGAGGTAAAAGAGAAATAGTCATCCCGGAGGCAGACAGTCCACCAATGAAGCCTAATAAGTGTAAAGGATACCCCTGGTGGCCTGGTCCTGAGGCAGCTCTGTGTTCCTGCTTCTAAGGAAACTTTCATTTCTTTATTTAAACTGTCCATCCTGCGTGAAGTGATGAGCATCTGAGCACACAGGACATGTTTCCAAATGCAGAGAGTAAACAGGATTGGTCTAAGTCAACAGTTATCGGTCCTGTTAGGCCGGAGATCATGATGCATTTGATCAAAGATATATGAAGGGAGAGGTTTCAGCTGACAGTGCGTGAATATGTGGGATTCTCGTAAAAGTTTCTTTAATTTTAGGAGACAATGATAGCATCGTTTTTCTATCGGATAGATTGCATCTGGATGCAAAACTTACCATGGCAGATATCTTTCTGTATCGATGGAATTGGTCAAGGACAAACCTCTGCTAGGAGATGGGAAACAACTGACAGACAAAGGTCCATGATGTCAGTGAGTCTTCTACAGAATTCTAAAATGTTTAATTCCTTGTTTGTGATAGTTACTTTTTCTTAGACTCTAAAGCAGTTACTTTTTGTCAATTGTGATTAAAAATATCTTAACTGATATAATAATTTAAAGTTGAAATAATTCAAATTATGCAATATATGTCCTCTTTGTTTTAAACATGAAGAGAAGATGTGAGAAAAGTAAATACTTTATGTAACATCATATGAATAATATAAGCAGAATCATGGTTCCTAATTTCCACAAATATTGTGCCTATTGATTTTTAATATATTTCAGGTTCTGAACCTGCATTCTCTTAGTAGAATCAAAACATCTTACAGAGTGTGACATGGAATAAATAGGTACTGTTTTAGTTACTTTTCTTGTTTCTGAGACAAAATACCCAACAATTACAAATTAAAGGATGAAAGCTTGATTTATCTCATAGTTTGTAGTTTGTAGTTTGTAGTTTGTAGAGGGTCACGCTGACTCCAGTGAATGGGTAGCATGGTTGTTATGGATTAAAAACTGGTGCTCAACTTAACACTAGACGAATTAAATGAGCATGGTGCTCAATGTAGATGGCCCACCTGAGGAAAGTTTCCAAATAAGTAGACACATGGAGAAAAAGAGCTAGGCATTGTGGGTTTTCCTAAGTGTTGCAGTTTTGAGCAACACTTGGTTCTTCTGGAGGAGCTCCTCATGGCTAGCTTTCTCAATATGAATTCACTCATTATCACTGGAGGAACATGGGACCTTGTCGCTGAAAATGGCTGTGGTTCACTTTGGGGGAGATTTGCTCCTTACATTGAACATCGTTTATTGCTCTGGAGGGGAAGATGTGTGCTGTTTAATCCCCAGGAGAAGTTTGTCACGCTGGCTTCTGTGTATGTATCTTGACTGTTCTCACTGTCAGAGGAGCTCAGGACTTCATTGTTGTTGACAATAGCTGTGATACTTTCCAGGGAAGCCCTGATCCTTATTTTGAACGTGACTTCTCAGTTCCTGCATAGAACCCTCAACCTACTGGCACAGCTCCTTTATCCCACTGGAATAGACTTTCTAGCTTCCACTGCTGACCTTTGGGCCTTCCCAGTGCAGATCCGTAAAACAGACCGATGTGAGTACTTCTCATGGGTTCTAGACTTTCAGTTGGACTCCTGGGAGGCATTTCATGGGCTCTACATCTTCAGCTGGACACATGCAGGACATTGCTGTGAGATCCAGGCCCATGGGTGAATATTCTGGGTCTTTAGTGTTGTACACAGATTTCTTGCACTTTCTTATGTCTAACTTGGGGTGACCATCATAAAATAGTATTATAAATTCTATGTCCTGTATGTAATTGTTCTCCTCACAAACGCTGACTACAATGAGCGATAGGCATGACAGAAGATTAATATTTCAAGGCAGGCAGAAGGTAGCAAATCAACCAAGTTAATTATAGCTCTTTCTGCCCCTCCTATTTTATCCAGCCTACCTGCCCTTAGGGTGGGTAGTACTCACTTCCTTAATCCTAGTGTCCTTAATCCTGGGATTTCACCATAAAGCAGTCCCAATGCCACACAGTCTAGATCCAGCCACCTCTGAAAAAACCATGCCTATTACTGACTGCACGAGGCTTTCAGGGGACATCTAAATACAAGCCATAATGGGTGCTCAATAAACCCTGATGACTAGCTGACTGAGAACATGAACTTTTATTTCCAGCTTTGCCTAACAAATAAAAACTTTTGACATTTACCATCTAACTGCATCAATGAGGTAATACATATGGCTTAAAACTCAGTGAATCCTATCTCCATAGATCTACAGGTTTTACATTCTCTCTCTCTCTCTCTCTCTGGTCCCCCAACATTGTGTATATAGATTCGCTTTTTAAAAATTTTATTGAAAGAGAAAACAAAACAGAAAAAAGGGTACCAACATACAGAATTGCAAGGAAAAAAAGAACAAAAAAAAGCACTAAGAAATCATTACTTGATACTTACATACTGTCATATATCCTTTATCATTGTCAATGCCATGTTCTTAACCTAGTAATTACAATTTGATTAGAAGTAATTCATTCAATTTCTCCTTTCATAGATATTTCTGTGTGCTGACAGTGTTACCTATACATCTGAGAACTTTAAAGTGAGCATTCTATAGTAGCTGGAGGTAGCCTTTTGCACCTGTCAGTCTTCTAGAATTATAAATTTCCCACAGATTCTTAGTTAACTAGGCCTTGTTAACACTAGCACAGTGCCCAGTGAATACAGATACTCAGTGTGTTTTGTTTAATTCAAGAATACATGGGCAATAGAAGATGGGAATGTACAACAGACTGTGGTGAATCTGACAGAGGAGTAGGTAAAGACCCTGTGGAGCTACCACGCAAAACGACCTTTGTCAACCTTCTCATTTTGTGTGGGTGACTGTGTGGAATTCTCATAAAAGAAGAAATGACTATGAAAACAAGTTTAAAGTGAATTTTATTTAATACTATCCTGTTTCTATTTTCAATTTCATATATAATTATAACAGCAATAATAATACAAATAATAAATAATTTGAACTCAATCCCCTACTCGTTTCTGGAATATACTAGAATAATGAAATGAAACCATTAATTGAATGGCACAATACTTTCTACAGAGCTGCGAAATAAGATATTTAAAGGAAACACTGGTTCACAAAGTAAAAATTACTTCAGAAAATGCATTAGAATTTCAAGTTTAAAAAAGGCAGAGATTGGTATCAAATGATAGCAGTGGCAGTTTATTAATAATCTGTCATGTAAAGCTGACATAGTAGAAGCTAAATTCTGCTCAGCTTTGCAATGAAATCCCGTCTATTTTATTTCTACAAGAATTAAATATATTCCTGAAAGGCTTCAGTAAGCTTAAATATGCTCTAAAGCTCTTTTTTTCCAATGCATTTACTACTTTTCTAAACACCTGATTATCAACAAGTCCAATCAACAGAAATGTAATCTTGATTCTTCCAGATACCCATGGAAGTCAAATAGGGAGCAAGATAACACACACATTTTTATACAAATTGATAAGTTTGACTTTAGACAAATGGAAAAGCTTTAGCAACTAAATTACTTGTATCTGACATGTTGGGAGCAGAGGGAAAGCTAGATATAGTATAGAAATAATATGAAATAAATAGTAAAAGTTAAGCCTAAGGGATTGAAAGGTAGAGAATTTATTTAATCAGAATCACATTTGATCTTGACAGATAGAACCAATCTATCCAAATGTGTAGACAGGTGATAATCTATATGTATTCAGACTAAAAGATCTATATGTGGCATTTTTCACCAAGTAAACATCATTGAACCCATTTTTCATAAGTATCCTTTGAAAGTGCCCATTACCAGTAGAATTCTACTTTCTTTATATATTGGACAAATTATTTATCAAGAACTGTGTCATCATGAGTTACTTAACATATATTACACCATATTCTTGCCTTAGGCTTCCTCAAGCATGTTGACAATATAAGAGTAGGGGTCTAGGAGGTAAAATTACATTCAGCACTTGGTATAAAGATTGTAAGGGTTGACACGGAAGTAAAGAAATGAGCAGAGTTCAAAAATTTAGTTTAGAATTTACATAGCAATTAATAAAATATGTAATTTCTATACTATGATTGTGTTTGGTTAGGGTACTACATTTGATCCATCTGATAATTAAAAGACATGTTTCTTACTTAGAGGGCCATAATGTCAGATTCATTTCCTTTATTACATACTAACATCTTAGTGAAATAAGATTTAATATTTTTTTTAAAATTTACAGTTAAGATCTATTCTTCAGAAATATTACCGTTGAATCCTTTTAATTAAAAATATTAGTCATCAGTAGTAAAATTTCATTGTGCACTATTTAAGAGTCATGAGAGGACGAAAGGTAAAAAGAGAATCCAGGAGATAAGTACATTACCCAAGATAAAATTTTGCCATGGATACTAGAGATAGAATTATGTTTGTGTGTGTTGTGCTCAAATGCTTAGAAAGCTAACAACTTTCTAAGAAGAATTTTTAGACATCAAAACAGGAATTGAAAGTTAGAAACTCTGACACTAAATCTAAGGCTCAGTTTCAGTGCTTACAAATCCAGATATGAAAAATAGCAACTTCAAAGTTTTTGTAGTTCAAAAGACAACAGTTTAATTGAATTTCCATAAACTATAATTCTGCTAACTGTCTAAGTGACTTAAAACTTACTGGCCATTTACATGTGTATCATACTTAAAATATAACTAAGATGATCTCCAACTTATAACACCCAAAGAAAACCAAGCCTTGAATTTTGAATTTTTTCTGATTAACATATAGTGCTGCATTTTTAGTGCTGGACATGGACGCAAGTGGCAGCTCTGGGTAATCTACGTCATCACCAAGGTAAGGCACTTGTCTCCTCAGGGTACCTGTGGGTCTAAGCTGAAATGTTCAGTGGGTTAGGTGTATTACATGTATTTGAGTTATGATATTTTCTGTTTAAATGGGCTTATTAGGATGTATCCCTGGAATAGATTGAGAATATTTGTAAACTGTGTCAAATCGAGATGTTCAAAATTTCAGAAATTTTTGCCAGGAGTATTTACCAGGAGTAAGTCTTTTGCAAATTGCAAAAGCAACACACTTACTTCTGGATTTAGGAAATTCTTTTAGAAGAAATGATGGCATAGTGAAGACTGCAACAAATCCCAACCATTAGTTATGGGGAGGTAAAACAAGATTGTTTTCTATGGTGTATGACTGGGTTCCTAGGGCGGCTGGGGCTGTATTCCATTTTCTCATTTGTTATCCCATCACTAGTTCTGTGTCTTCATTAAATAATTAGGATAAAAACCTTTTTCTGAATTTTTGCTTCAATTATTCTTTTTGTTTCCATCCTGCTTATGCTCCAATCAGTCTTTGTGTAGTGAAAATACCATTAGCTTTGGGATCTGACATATTGGCAACATGTGGGAGAGATATTAACGTCTTAAGGGTCTTAGCTTTTTTTTTTTTATGAGGAAGAAATGCTTACGTAATGGGGACTTTTTTTGAAAACTAAATAATAATTTCCCTTTAAGTATTTCAAACAGTGGAGTCCCTTTTAGCTTCTCAGCTCTTTTTTCACATCATATTTTTCCCCCTCATGCTCATGCAGAACATGTTTCTGTTCATACGAAAATATATTCTGCTATTCATTACTTTCAAAAGTAGTTCCCGGCAAGGTGTTCTACCAAGGTGCCTCCACATTCTCTTGGGACCCTGGATAAAAATGTCAGTGACTAGGCTCCACCCCACCTACCCCGAGGAGACTGGGAGGCAGGTATTGCTGGAAGTCTGTGTTGCAACAGACTGCACTGGGAGAAGCACAGTGGACCACATTCGCATGTTACTGCTACAAACCAGGGTGCTTACACAGTTGTTTTAACAACCTTGTATTCTCCTGTGACAGCACCTCATCTCCAGGAAAATCTTAATCAAAATTGGAAAACTACCTTCTAAACTAGACCAAGAAGAACTCAAAGTGGGAAGCAGAATTAATTTCACTTAGCAACTCAGCCTACAAGGAGATGATGGGAAAGTCAGTTATACATTTAAATCACAGAAGCAATCAATGGTCTACTCTAAATTTTAACCTATATTTATGATTCTTTGTATTCCTAGTGTTTAGATGCTAAGAATAGTCCTCATTTTTCATCTTTTCTCGTTTTTTTTTTAAATCTTAACTTTAGCTGAAAACATTTTTACACAGTGTAGAAATTATAAGAGGAAAAATCTGGTTAAAAGAACAAATTTATCACTGTTTTGTGAAAGTGTGAGCATTGAAAATGACTAGGCAACAATATATGAATACTTTTTATATTGAATTTTTAAATATTTGCTTAAATATTTCTCATATATCCTATAATAAAAAATAAAGCTACTCTACATAGCAGAAATAATACCCATTTGATATAAAAGTAACTTATTTCAAATGAAAAGTTCAAATAGGTGGATTAAAACACATGTATAGATTGTGTCCAGCTCCATAAGTGTTACTTTTTAATACTATTATATTAGCATCATGATGGATCTTAAGATAACATAATTATTTTCTGCAGAAAATGTGTATAATTTTGGATGAGTGAAAAAATGCCTTTCTTAAGTAATATGTTGTTTCATCTATATTCACTGAGACTGGAAGAAGCATTTTTACATTAATTCTCCAGTTTCCTGTTATCAGAAAACAAAGGCTACATTTGACTTTTATATTGATAACAAGACAGCAACATAGTCCTTAAAAACACAATAATGATTTTAGCCACTAACCATGATTGCATGAAGTAGATATTGCTGGATTAAAGTGCAAGGTCACAAACAAGTTGTGAAAAAAACCCTCCATTCTCATCTTATTATGCTGTTCTTGTGTCCACCAAAATTCTCTGATGGTTACAATACATTTGTTTTTTGCTTGGAAATGTCTGTCAGCCTCAAGTGGCTGAACGGACATTACTCTGGACAGGGCAGGCGATCGCTGCCCCCCCTGTATGTCATGCCCTGCTTTGTTCTTAGGTGACTTGGTTCCCCATGTAAGATCCCTATTCAAGTGTTTGTACTTAGTTGCTCTTAAAATAAGGAATAATTTATAGTTTAAAAGTGTACTCACAATTCTTTTGTGGCATAATTTACTGTTTCCAGTTCAAATTAAAAACTATATATATTTCCTGACAAGAAATGTAAGAACATGCAAGGCTCTTAAAATGCATTGTTTTTATATTGTTTGCATGACGCCCTCTAGATAATAAACATGTAGATAATATTTTATTTAGACTTCCTCTAGGTTTGTAAGTAGCATTCACATCATTATTTAACCTACTTTATGTAAGACATAGTATACTATAGAAATATTCTCTATGCCACAATTGCAAATTTAAATATAGTCACATATATGCACAGTCAAAATATTTTATCAAAATATTCATTTAAGAAATGAAAGTATCTATATGGTAAATAGTTAAGAATGCAATTATTTTCACCTGACCAAAAGCAGTGATCTTTTCCTATGTTATTGTTGCCTTTACTACTATCATTATTTTTGCTATTGCTACTCTATTAATGCCATAACTCTGATTTGTATTAACATATGCATCTTTTATGTGAGTCAGAAATTGTATTAAATAAGTAGCTTACAAGACTCAAGCATGAATAATCATTTAGAAACTTACAAACCTTCTCTTGAGAAATGACTAACCCAAGGCAAAGAGAACAGAGCTAATATTTATTACTCAAGGAGTAAATGCTGGAACTGGGGTTTAAATATAGGCACATAGACTTAAGAAATAACTTTTCCTCTCTTAATTTCTCTGACATTCTGCTCTTCTATTTCCTCAACAGTTTTTAACCTGTATTGGCTCTTTGGTTCGACGGTGGAAATTATTAATGGGTATGATATTAAATGCCTCAAACACAGCTATAAATTCCAACAACAGAGCTTCAGTTCTGAATATCAAGCTGTCTTTTTCACATGTCAAAAATACCCCTTTGACACAGGCAAAAAGCCTCAATATAGAAAAAGTCTCACTCACTTAATGCTTTAGTTTTAATTGCCTTGATGTATGTGTTTTAATTATCATGATACTTTATGTATATGTATCAAAATACATGTGCAAATAAATTAAATCATCCTTTATGTTTTACTCTTTCTTAACACTTATGGTTTGTGTCTGGATGTCCCCCAGAAGTCTCATGTGGTTGTAAAACATTTCTGGAGGCGGTTAGATTGGCACTGCTCTAATGCAGGTAGGAGACAGAGACTTGTTTCCCCTTCCTTTGCTTGCTCTTGCTGTATCCCGCAGCAGAGAACTGTTTCTTCTCTGGGATACCCCTCTACCAAGCCACCCTGCTTGAACCGTGCCAATTATGGACTGAAACCTGTAAAAACTGTGTGCTAAATAAATCTTTCCTCCTTTAATTTTTGGTGCTGGATATTTGTCTCAGCAAGGAGAGAAAAGTAACTAAGATAACCAATATCCGGAAAGCACTAATTCACCATGCCAACATTTTTGTTTGTTACATTCTTTCAAAACACTCCCTAAAGTGAAAACACAGGTTATTCTTTTATTTCTTGGATAACAAATTAGGCTAATGTCTTATAAACAAAGCTTTATATTATGTTATACACTTTAGTTATATAACTTTTAGGAAAGCTTTTTAACAAATGTGCTCAGACTTTGATCACTCAATGTCACATAAGGAAAATGCCCAAATCAGGGGAATACACAATTCTGGATATCACCTCAGTTCCACTGGCGTTTGTGGGAATCCCAGTGGTTGTCACCATTAATATAACACACTTCTCAGCGACTGGAAATTTCCTATCTCTTCTTAACTGTAGGAATCCCTTTAACCCTAAAACTTAAAAAGAAGTATCTCAAGTAACTAGAAAACGTTTGAGAAAAATAAGCAAGGAAAAGACAGACCCAAATGAAGAAAGTAATAATTCTTAAAGGATCCAGAGCTATCCCCAGCACAGATCGGGCCAAGCTGTCCCAGTTTATCAAACATGTATTTTTAGCTGAGTCCTTTTTTCCTGTCCTCTTTCAGCTGCCCTGCATATGTCGCCATCAGGTTTTCTGCCACTAACTGTTAAAGAAGGATACATTGTACTTAGGCGTAACTCTCTTTGTGGAAAAAAAGATGTTATTTTTCCACATACAAAAAACTTTTTGTCCATGTATAGAATAAAATTTTTTCTCTGTGGTATCAGTGGTATAATCTCAAAAGTTTTGGCTGTCTCAGAAGCCAATCAAAGTGTTCTTTCACTTTCATGTAAATAGATAAAGTATCATAAAATTTCAGGACTAAAAGAAAAAAAATCTTAACAACTGTTTTGTCCCATTATCATATGTATTATTTGGCTTGCCTATTGTTCAACATAAAATCTGACAAGCACAATTTATACAGGGAGAGATTCAAGTAGAGGAGTAAAAATTTTTGAAACATGGTGTTTGGAAAGCAAAGCAGAATAAAAGTACCAGAGAATAAGGATAAGGGACCAGACATGAACTCCAAGCAAAACCAATTAGAGACCAAAATAGACAGAAATAAACCTCTTCTTCCTTAGATTGTGGGTATCAGGTATTGTGTCCCACTAAGGACAAAGAATCTAAGGCAGCCATACAAGTATCAGGTTTCACAAGAAAAACAGGAAAATATGTACTTGTTCATTTCAATCCCTGGCCCACATATATGTTGTATACTATGTAAATTAATAACAGTACAAATCAGAGCTCTGCTGTAAGTAGAGTAGCAACAGCAAAAATAATATCAATAGCAATAACAATAACAGCAACATTAGGAAAAGAAGACTGCATCTGGCCAAGTGAAAATCATTGCCATCTTGGCAGTATATTTACCATGTAGAAACTCTGTTTCCTTAAATGAATATTTTGATAAAATATATTGACTGTGAAGATATGTAGTTACGTTTATATTTGCTCTATTCCTCTCTCATGGCATCTGTTATGTGCCTTATTCTTTACCATTTTTATGTGACTGGAGCAAGTTTTGTTTCTTCTTCAAGTTTTGGTTCTGTTGGGACTAATATCCTTACTTCCTAAGGGCATTGTGAGGATTAGAAGACATAATTATTGCAAGGCTGACTTACAGTTTAGTAGTCACAGGTCCTTATTTGCCCTTCACAAGCAGCCTTCAAAGTACTAAAGGTGCTCTTATTTAGTGTGCAGCTCAGTGCCTGCCACTACGTCACACGCAGTTTACTTTCAGCTAGTTTATGTTGAATGACGATCTCATCGAATGCATATTTACATGAGTGGTCCCTGGTAAATCCTATCTCTGGATGTCCCAAAGAATAAGTATAGAATCTTTTTATTACTTAGGCAATACTCTTAACCGAAATTATTTTCAAAATTTAAAATAAAATACTGAACAAATCAGTGCTTTGGTTGTATGTTTCCATAGCAAAGTGTGTAGAATTCTATTTTGAGAATTTTATACAGGTTTTAAGAAATGTATCTTTCTTTGATCTCTCAAGAAAAACACATCTCTCTCTCATATATGAAATTTAATCATTAATTTATATTTTCCTTTTTCTGATATGATGATTTGACCTGAAAATTTTGCAGTAATATTTTTATTACATGTGTGGGCAAACTTTCCAGCAATAATATTTAAAACAATGTGTGGGAAGACTTTTTCTTAACACATTGATTTTCAAGCTTGAATTCTCTATTAGAAGAATATTTGACCTTTTTCAGTTAATGGTACTTCAAAGAAATAATGAAAAAGCATAGATAAAATATTTAAAAATCATTTTAACAAACTTCACTAAAAATAAGGAAAAAGTGAATATAAAAGTGAAAGTTTTATATGTTATCATTTTTCAACTTTGAAAATTACATTTGGGAAATGAATAAATCAATTCCCACAATTATAAACATGTTTACTATGCTATATGCCATTTCAAACAGACTCACTATAAAATGATGTTACAATATTGCCTCTTCTACTAGATTTATATTCTAATATTCATGTAGTTTCTATGAATATGGAAAAGTCTTTTGTTAGTAAGAGACATTACAAACTTTTTTAGAAAGGAATTTAAGATAAAGCCCCAATATATTTTTGTTTGAACACAGGTATCTACTAGTTATATGCTGTTAATTATAAGAAAAGAGCAAAAGTTTGTAATTTAATGCTCATTTTCAGAGTTTTATCAACATAAGAAACTGCTTTTGGCTAATATTTTTCACATAATATTTTCAAGAATTTAGCATAACTCAAATATGTTCATTTGGTATCTGGGACAAAACAATTATTTTAGAAGTCCACACGTAAAACTAGCACTGTCCACAGGCTATAGTTGTTCAGAGAATTTATGATTTGTCTAATTTTTTATGCACATTATTAACGATTGCCTTTAAGGTTTAGGTAAGGAGAGTGGAAGAGTTGATTCTAATCTTGATGTTTCAGAATTTAGAATATGTAAAACCTCTGTGCCTTCTTCTCTTTCTCTCTCCTTCCACTTATAATCACATATCACCAGTACACACACACACACACACACACACACACACACACACACACACGCCATTTATTTATTATTTTATTTTGGTGCTGCGAGTTTGAACTCATGACCTAACCTTTTTTTTTCTTTCTTTTTCTTTTTTTCTTTTCTTTTCTTTTTTTTTTTTTTTGGTACTAGGTCAAGCTCTAATTTTCACATGTAAATATTGAGGACAATAGAACTATCTATAAAACAGTGATTATTAAATTATTCAAAGTTGTTATTTCTTTGGATAATAAACATTCTTCAACTTCATTATCCTTTCCCATCGTCCAAATTGTTCTAATTCCTTTAAAATAATAAAAATTTATTGTCCACATAACAGTACTAGGAATTCAATGAAATTCTATAAGTTCTTACTGATACCATTATAATATATTTTGGGGTTACTAGTGTTTTTTAAATTTTATTTTTATTAGTACCTGTTTGCAGTACATAATGATTACATTCATCATGGCAACCAACAGAAGGAAGAGGCGACCTTAGAATGGCAAAACATTTTGCCAGCTACTGCTCAAATAAAGGACTAATATCGAGCATATATGAATAGTTTTTAAAAATAAATTATTATGGCTTAAGGTAGATGTTTTAAAATCAAGATTATTACTTCAGGAAGAAAAAAATATAATACAAAAACCATGCATAGTTAGTACAATCTAGGCCTAAGACTTGTGTAATTAATTCAGAATTTTAATATAGAAATAATACTGATATTTATAGTATTTTTCTTATCAGGTACAAAATAATGATGTGAAGAAATACAGTTTTGTCCATTAAAAAATATATATGTAATAAACATAGGAAAATTGCCATATGTATTTTTTGATGTTTTTAATATAAACCTAATTGGTAAATATGAAAATAGTGATAATTTACTTAATTTATCTAGTCAGATAAGCATTTTGTAATTATACGTCCAAGGGTTGATCAAAATATACAATATTTAAATTTTAAAAAATTATTATAGTAAAACACGTATTGCCATTAACTGCCCTCCCCCAAATATTTCTCCTCACTTTGAACAAACTTATCCCATAGTTCTTGTCACTTTCCAAAGTATTTCTGTGGGTTCTCCTTCGTGAGAGTCTTTTGTATCTTTTTTTTTTTTTTTTGGTACCGGGATGGAACTCATGACCTCGCACTTGCCAGGCAGGCGCTTAAGCCACTGAGCTAAATCCCCGGCCCGAGTCTTTCTAAGTTTCAATTAACAACATGGTGAATCTTGCTGCCAAGTTCCAATGAAGGGGAAGGCGGGCTCAGAAAAACACCATGAACCTTATTCAGAGAATCTGATGTCATGTGACTTCTCCGTCTTCCCCAAAGTCGAAGTAATCATGAAAGTTAAGCATTTTGAATCTATTCATGACATTGAGTGCCCTGACAGCACAACTAAAGATATTCACTATCATTTTCTAAAGACAGTACCACTTTCTGAAGACAGATAATCTCCTAGAGAAGGACAATAAACTCAGGATACTTCAAAAAAGAGAACCACAGCAAGGTTAAAACAAATGTTTATTACTAGTCTTAAAGATATTCAAATTAAAATACCATGATACACATGCCAAAATGACTAAAATTACAAGAATGAAAATTTCAAAGTTTTGCTAACTATAGGTGCAACTGAATTCTCCTGTCCTGCTTTCAAAAACTGATAGCCACTTTAGTGAACTGTCATTATCTACTACACCATACTCAAAACAACACATACACTTATTCCTAAGAGGCATGGCCTTGATATCTATGGCACCACTACTCATAAGAACCACAGCATGACTTTTTTGTTTCGTTTCTAGGAATTGTTTTGTCTTGTCTTGCTTTGTTTTGTTTTTCCCTCTAATACAGAAAGGATAGGTATACATGTAGAGACTCATGCATGCATAGAACTTACAAACAGTTTATGAGAACCAACTATATAACACATGATGAAATGAACAACTACTTTGAAGAAAAGGACACTAAGGTACGCAGTGCTGATCCTATAGCGTCATGAAGTGAAATCCAGCAATACTATCATTCTCTGTTCAGAGTGATTTTAGCCTGTTTTGTTTTGTTTAAGTTCAGCATACATGAAGGTATGGACAGTTGTTTTGAAGAGAAGAGAGACACTACGACAGCCATTGTTGGCTTCCCTATTATCTGGTCTTGAAGACCTAAAACACCTTTCTCATCCTGTTCAGATCAGTTCCGTACTATGTTGTTTCTTGTGAATTCTCTATATGTGAAGATATGGACAACTATTTGGAAGAAAACAAGAGTCAATATGATAGATAGTGAAGATCTCTGATTGTCTTGCTTTGAAATCTATGTCTCTTACATTGCTTTCTTGTGTTCCGTTTTGTTCTGTTTTGTTGTGTTTAATTTCACCCTCTTTAAAATTAAAAAAAAAAAGAAAGAAAATAACCAAAACATGAAAGTTCCTCAATTGCCTATGATGCAAGAAAGAATAATTAATTTGTACTATCCACACAGTTGAATACTATAAAGCAAAGAAAATGAGTGATTTACATCACACAAAACAATGTCATAAACATAATATGGAGAAAAAAAAAGAATCTATTGTTTGATTGAATTTATAGAATTCAAAAAGAAAGGAAATTATGCTTTTAGAAGTCAAGATACTATTTATGTACTATGGGAACAGTGAATAATAAATAGCAAAAGAGGAATAGTAAGTTGCTCCTACTGCTCTTTCAAATTTTTAAATTTATATGAGTGCTGGATATATTTAATAAATTCATTTTATAATTCAATGAGATCATATTTAAGAGATAATTTTCTCTTTATATATTTACATAAGAAAATTCAAAATTCTGGTGACAATGTCTTTTAAATGTTATATTTAAATATTCTTTTAAACATTATCTAATATTTAAATATTTAAGCATCTTATAAATTGAAATAATTTATGAAAAATTTAATTTAGGTATATTTCTGAGATTGTAATTTTTATATAAAAGCATGTCTTAAAATGCATGCTTTAGCAATTAAATATATATAATATATGTATATATTATATATATATATAAAATTTATTCCAATATTAGCAAAATCTTTCTAGTAAGGTGAAGCAATAATCCTTTCCTTCCAAGTGAGATTTACTTTTCATAATCCTATGGTGAATGTATATAAGTAATCCAACCAGAAACAGAGTTCCCAGAGGTGGCTATTATCTTCAGCCATTTAAAATACCTTCCTCAAATATCTACATTCCCATATAAACAGCTTTCACCAATTGCCTTTATTCTTCCAAAAATATAATTTCTCCTTACATATAAACTTTATAATACAATGTTCAATGTTCAGATTATCTGGATTTTATATATTCTATTACAAGCTATACCTTTAGCATGTTTACTATTGAAAAACAGATACACTCTATAATTTCTTAATAATTAAGCTACCACTTTCACAACACAAATAAGCATATACATGTATATGTTTTGTAGTGAGTTATTATACAAATAAATTGTCTAAAACTTGACTTAGAAGTCACTTATTATTTCTTATTTTACTGCCATCGTTACATTTTACTTTCAATTCCCTGAAGCTTGAACATCAAGTCTTCCAAAAAGAACCTAGTTTTGATAAATCTTGACAGGTGATAAAATATGTTTTACTTTAAATAACTCACTGTCTCTATTCATTGGCATCAAATAGACCTTGCTATGAAAAACTTAATATATAAAATTGTCACTCATGCCAAAAGGACTTGTTTCTGCTGTATAAATCTTTACCTTTCTGTACCATGGCTTTTTAATTCACTTAGAGCCCCACAAAAGGTGATATCAAATCTATTAACTATAATCTACCCCAAAATATAAAAATTTTGATAGAAAATATCCCATAGTTACTTCAACACATATAGTAAAAGAGCAAGTGAATCATTTCAGGCCACTTTACTTTTAAAAACTAGACATTATTAAACAGGAATAATTAAAAAAGAAAATAACTCTAAAATTAGGTATATTAATTACCAGCTTACCGCAAATTCACAGGTTAGGAATTCAAAGGAAAAGTTCACCACCCTGAGACCTAGAAAAGTACAACCAAAAATATTCTATATTAGTTCTGACATTCAGTTTTAATTCAAACAGCATAAAATGGTAGTAATTCAATATTATGAGAAATTTTGTCCTGTAATTAATGTATGTTTAATTTGACAGTTATGACAATATTTGTTTGAAAAAGCATTACTACTCACACCAGCTCACAACAAATTATTGTGATTTAAGTTTAATTTCTTTAATTTAGGCTGTTTAAAGCAAGGATAACAAACAAGCAGAGTATTTTTGTTATCGTCTTTCCTTCTTGTTGGGACTATGAGAGATTGATACTTCAGCAGGAAAAATACATTTTGCATATATTATTTTAGAGAGTCATATCTGCTGCATTCCTTTAACAGTATTGAGTGTACGCACCTTCACATGCATACACACAGATGTCATTATCATATATTTGTGCTATTTTATACTTGATTTATCTATCTTAATCATATAATAATATAGAACTTTTCATGAATATAAACAGTTTTAAAGACAGCATAGTATTCCATAGTTTATTATACATCCTAAATTGTTGGAGGCTTTTGTTTTAATAAAAATATAGTGTGATACTCTATTTTAGATAGAGTGGGGGTTGCAATTGTTACGCTACTGTCCACGTTTAAATTCAGGGATTCAGACAGGGCATGGTGGTGCACACCTGTGATCCCAGCACTCCAGAAGCTGAGGCAGGATTGCTGTGAGTTCAAGGCCAGCCTGGGTTTCAAAGTGTGTTCAAGGCCAGTCTGCACTACACAGCTAAACAGTCTCAAAAAGACAAATAAGTAAATCAGTTAATTAATGAATTAATTCAGAAGTTCCAGGAATGATATTGAAGGCATCTGAAAAATTGCTTTCTTATGGCTAACTCCAAGCTTGAGAGGTGATTTGGGGTCCACAGGGAACCTGATGCAGCAACACAGTTAACTCCAACTTTTTCAGTGATACATGAGGATTGACTCAGGTGAGGGTACTGAGTACTGAGCTTTATTTAAAGAGAAAGAGTCAATTTTAACATCACATCCATAAATATTTTTTGTAATTTTTAAAAATTTTATTTAAAGAGAAAAAAAGCAAAAGAGAAAAACAGGTAGAAATAATATAGAATTTCAAAAAAATAAACAGTAAGAAATCACTAGTTGATAAATTACATATTGTCCTCTTAGAAGCAGTTGTTCAAGTTACAAAATTAAGCATATAAAGAAGACATTAAAGGAGTGAGACTACAAACAGTTCCGTTCAATGATCCAAAAAAAACCTTAGTGATGTGGTCATCTATCTTACACACTTAAACATACATGTAGTTATAACCTTCAGAGCACTTTCTTTTCCTCTCTTTTTTACAAAAGCAATTACACATTTTGGGCTTTTTTTTTACTCCTGTATTTCTTATTCGTTTTTACACTAGAAACACAATGTAATATTTCTAAATGTGATTCTTATTTGTTCCACCTATGAGGATAGTCTCAAGTTGCCTCCATTTACCTAGGAAGGCCTCAAGATCATCCTTTTCCATAACTAATATTCCATTGTATAAAAATACCACATCTTTTTCAACCACTCTGCAGTTGATGGGCATCTTGGTTGTTTCCAAGATTTAACTATTACAAATTGTGCTGCTATGAACACGGGTACACATATGTCACTGTGATATGATCTTTTCAGTTTTTCTGGGAAAATACCCAGCAGGGGAATACCTGTATTGAAGGGAACTTCCAATCCTAGTGTTCTGAGAATTCTCCATACTGATTTCCATAGTGGCTGCACCAGTCTACACTCCCACCAACAGTGGAGCAGTGTTCCTTTTTCCCCGCAGCCTCGCCAACATTTGTTATCAGTTGATTTCTTGATGGCAGCTATTCTTTCCAGAGTGAGATGAAATCTCAATGCTACTTTAATTTGCATTTCTCGAATGACCAGCAATGGTGAACATTTCCTCATGTATTTATTTTCCATTTGTATATCTTCATATGAGAACTGTGTGTTCATCTCAAATGCCCATTTTGGAGAGGGTCTTTGAATTTGGGGGGCTTGATGTTTTTCAATTCTTTATAAGTTCTGGTTATAAGTCCTTTGTCTGAGGGTTTGGGGGCTGTAATACTTTTCCATTCTGTGGTTTTCTTTTCACTGTGTTGATGATTTCTTTTGAAGTGCAGAAACTTTCAAATAATATGAGATCCCAGTTGTTGGTTCTTTGAAGTGTTTCTTGTGAAGCTTGAGCATAGTTCATGAATTCTCTGCCTACACCTATGTCTCCAGAATGTCTAGCTAAGTTGTCGTCCAGTAGATTTAGTGTTTATGTTTTAATATAAATTTTTGTTCAATTTAGACTTTAGTTTTATGCACGGTGATAGGCACGGGTCTAATATCAGTCTTCAGGATGTGGAGAGCCAATTTTTCCAACACCATTTATTAAAGAGGCTATCCTTCCTCCAGTGAACATGTTTAGCCCTTTGTCACATATCAGGTGGCTGAGTGTCTTTGTAGTTGTGTTTGCATCTTCTAGTCTGTTCCATTGATTCTCAGGTCTATGTCTTTACCAGTACCATGTTGATTTGTTCACTGTGGCTTTGTAGTATAGTTTCTGTAGTATAATTCCTGAAGTCAGGAATTGAGATGCCTCCTGCCTTGCCTTTGTTGCCCAGAATTGTCTTTGCTATTCTAGGTTTCTTCGGTTTCCAAATGAATTTTAGGTGTGTCTTCTCTAGATCTGTGTGGTACGTTAATGGCATTTTGATTGGGATTGCATTAAATATGTATAACAGTTTTGGGAGTATGGCCATTTTACAATGTTGGTTCTTCCTAGCCAAGAGCAAGGAATATCCTTCAATTTTCTAATATCCTTTTCAATCTCTTTTTTTAGCATAGCATAGTTTTCAGCATATAGGTCTTTTATATTCTTAGGTTTATTACTAAGTATTTCATTTTTTTAGATGCTATTGTGAAAGGTGATTTCCTCGATTCCATGATTTCTCTCTTGGGGAGTTTTTTGTTTGTGTACAGGAATGCTATTGGTTTTTGAGTGTTGACTTTTTATCCAACTACACTGTTGAATTTGTTTATTACTTCTAGTTGTCTTTTAATGGATTTTTTGAGTCTTCTATATAGACTCTGTCATCTGCAAACAGTGATAATTTAACTTCTAATTTTCCTATCTTTATTTCTTTTATTTCTCACTCTTGTCTGATTGCCCTGGCTAGTGTTTCCAGAACTATATTGAATAGGAGCAGTGATAGTGGAAATCCTTGTCTGTTCCTGATTTTAGAGTGAAAGCTTTTGGTTTTGTCCATTTAGTAATAATGTTGGCTGATGGTTTTTCATAGATGGCCTTTATAAGACTGAGGTAGATACCATGTATTCCAAGTTTCTGAAGGGATTTTATCATGAACATGTGTTGTATTTTATCAAAAGCTTTTTCTGTATATACTGAGATGACCATATGGGTTTTGTTTTTGGCTCTGTTGATGTGGTGTATTAAATTTATTGATTTCCATATGTTAAACCATCCCTGCATTCCTAGAATGAATCTTACTTGGTCGTGATGTATAATGTTCTTCATGATTTGCTACACTCTATTTGCCAGTATTTTATTGAGAATCTTTGCATCAATGTTCATTAGTGAGATTGGCCTTTAGTTCTCCTTTTGGTTGGGTCTTTCTCTGGTTTTCATATCACAATACTTGCCTCTAGGAATGATTTAGGGAGGATTGCTTCCTTTTCAATTTCATTGAGGAGTTTAAGGAGTATTGGCATCAAATCTTCTCTAAATTTCTTGTAGAATTCAGCCATAAATCCATCAGTACCTGGGATTTTGTTTGTTGTTAAGTTTTTAATTACATTTTCAATTTCAATAGCTGACATTGGGTTATTCAAAATTGCTATATCTTCTTGGTTGAACTTTTGTAGTTCATATGTTTCTAGAAATCTGCCCATTTCCTCTGTGTTTTCCAGTCTATGTGAGTAGAGATATTCATAGTAGGTATTCATAATCTTTTGAATTTCCATGGGATCTGTAGTAATTTTCCTCATTTTAGTCCTTATTGTGTGAATTTGGGTTTTTTTCTTTTTCTTGATAATGTTAGATAGAGGTTTGTCAATTTTGTTTATTCTCTCAAAAAAACAGCTTTTTGATTCATTACTTCTTTGTATTTTTTTTTGTTTCACTTGCATTGATTTCTGCTCTAATCTTTACAATTTACTCTATTCTATGAACTTTGGTTTAATATGCTCTTCTTTTTCTAGAAACTTGAGATGAAGCAATAGGTTATTTGTGCTCATTCTGTTTTCTTGATATGACAATTTATTGCTATATATTTCCCTCCTGAGACAAATTTCATTGCATTCCACAGATTACAATATATTGTTTCCGCATTTTCATTGAATTGCATGTATTGCTTTATTTCTACTTTAATTTCATCTGGATCCCACTGGTTGTTGAGAATTTAATTATTTAAGTTCCATGTATTTATGCAGGTTTTACAATTTCTTTTGCCATTAATTTTCAAATTCAGTGTTCTATGCTCAGATATTATGCATGGGATAATTTCAATACCTTTGAATTTACTTAAGAATGTTTTATGGGATAACATATGGTCTATTTTGGAGAATGTCCCATGCCCAGCTGAGAAGAATGTATATTCTGATGTGGTCATATGGAACACTCAGTAAACATCTACTAAGTCCAATTGCTTGCAGGTATGACTCCATTGTATTGTTTCTTTGTTGACTTTTTGTCCAGTTGACCTATCTCTTTGTGGCATAGAGGTGTTAAGGTCCTCTATTATAATTGTGTTCTTGTGTATTTGTTCTTTCATGTCTATTAGTATTTGTCTTATATAGTTGGATGCTTCTGTATTTGGTGCATATACAATTATAATTGTTAGTTTTTCCTCTTGAATTTTTCACTAACAAGTATGTAGTGACCTTCTTCATCTCTTTTAATCATTTTAGGTATGAAGTTCACATTGTCCACAAATACAGTAGTTAGCTCTTCTTTTTTCTGAGTTCCTGTTGCATGGAATAGTGTTTTCTATCCTGTGACATTTAATCTATGAATTTCCTTTGGGGTCAGATGTGTTTCTTGTATACAACATATTGTGGGATCATGTTTCTTGATCCATTCTGTCAACCTCTTTCTTTTGATATGTGAATTGAGACCATTTATATTGATGGATATCACTGATATGTACTGGCTTGACTTTGTCATGTTATGTTCCAGTTGTCTGCTTTCTGCTTTTTCCCCTTGTTTAATTGCTTGTCCTTCCTGGTGGTTGCTTTCTGTTGTTGTTCTAGAGATCATGGTAATTTTTAATCTCTCTCTAGCATGTCTTTCAATACTCTTTTTAGGGTTGGTTTAGTGGACATGAATTTCTTCAGTTGTTCTTTGTCATGGAAGTATCTTGTTTCTCCATTAAATGTGAATGAAAGTTGGGTTCAGCTGTCTGGGTTGACAGTTTTCTTTCAGGGCTTCAAATACCTCACTCCAAGCTCATCTTGACTTGAGAGTTTGTGTTGAAAAGTCTGCCATGTTTCTAATGAGCTTTCCTTGATAGGTGAGTTGTGTCTTTTCTCTAACAAGCTTTTAGTATTCTGTTTTTATCCTGTATGTCTGGGATCTTAATTATTATATGTCTTGGTGTAGATGTATGATGGTTGTAATCACTTGGCATTCTATATGCCTCACTTATCTGCATATTAGATTTTTCCCCTTGGTAAATTTAAGAAATAATATTGAATCACTATAGATAATACTTTCATAAGATTACTGTATTTTATTTCATGCATCCTCATTCATTGCTCACAAATGTGTTAGAGCTTTTGCACAATTTCAGATAAGAGATTGAATGCTTAAATTTACATGAATAAGTTCTTAAAAGCCATTTTACTAATAAGTTGTGGAGTAAAAATTCAACCTTATCTTGCACTGGACATCGTGGCATATGCCTCTCTAATCCCAGTATTCCAGAGGCTAAGGTACTCTGGGCTACATAGAATTTTTCAGGTCATCTCAAGATACATAGCAACATCTTGTGCCCCACTCCAAAAAAATTCAACCTGATCTTAAATCATATACCAAGGTAGAATAATCTAGTAGATACTATTTATCAAATATATGTTAGGAACTGGACTATTTTATGTATTAACTGATTAACTCATTTAATTTTCATGACTATATCCCTACTTTAGAGAAAATAAAATAGAGTCATGATGGCATTGTTCTTTATAAAACAAGGTTTTCACTAAATATACCTTCAGACTCTGCTTTTAACCATTATACAAAATCATCTCTAACTGATGTTTAATCATTATGCAATATTCTTCCAAATATTATTGGAATGAACACATATATGAAGTGTTATTTTCAAGATTTTGGTAATTATGTAACTATTGCATGTGCAATCTTAATATTGCTGGTTATTTCTAGGAGATAAACAATACTCAGCTATTGAATGCATACTATTTTCCCAGAAGTATATCAAATACTTAACTTCATTTTATTTCCACAAATTCTACAAGATATTTTGAACAATCTTATTGTACTCATTAAAAATTGATTACAAGGATTAATGCATATATCCAATAGCACACCCCTCGTAGATGATACAGCTGTGATTCAAATGTTAACTCTCTTGATGCATAGTTGTATGCAGCATAAATGTTAGTTTAATAATGAAGAAATGTAAAGGAAATAGGAGCTGCTATTTTCATCTTTTTAGAAATTAATATGAAATGCCAACTTCACAAAGTAGAGATGACATGACATCCTCAATTGTTAAATCTACATATAGAATAAATTTAAAAATCTATCCTTCCACATCCAATATTACTAGTATTAATTTTAGGTATTGATAGCCTCATATCTGCCTCTGTACATGTTGAAAAAATTGCATTATTTATAAGACCTGCCAATTTCTGAAATTTTCTGTCTATAAATTCCAGAACACAGAATATTTTACAAAATGTGAATATTTTATGTAACATACAAATAGTTCAGGCCTAAGTTACCATAAATCATTTGTTTAAATGCCAGAAATCCTTCCATCTACTTTGAAAACTGTAAATAATGATTAGAAAAACACTTTACTTCTTTCAAAACTGTCTAACTTATAATCTCAGCAACACATATTTTATAGGGGTAGATAAAACACTTGGAACAAATCTTTCTCATTTCAATAAAACTTAGTATTTTAAGCTCTCACTTTACTTTTCAGTAGGAGAATCTCTGGTTTTCAGGTTAGCTTATAATCACGTGGAGTAAGCGAGTGATTGCTGGTCACAGTGTCAAGAGATCGAATATTGGCAAAAGTATGCATGTGGAAGTAGAGTCACCAAAGTCTAGAGAATTGCACGGACTGTAAAAGGCTTGTCCAACATCTTTGTTCCTTCTTTTTCATTGGGGGTTGAAATGCAGAATTAATGCTTATAGCTGTAGCAATCATTTTACATCATCAAAGACCAAATTACTCTCTTTTTGCCAACACTCTCAATCAGAGTAAAGCAATAGGACACAGCCTGATGTGGCACCGCAGACTTGCAAACGTTATTTCTTCAGTGAGACTGAGAAATAAATTCCACAGAAACGGAAAATAAATTTGTGGTTTTTAGGGGATAAGGCTGATAGGAATGGAAAATGCTTACCAAAAGTTGTGGGACTCCTTTGTAAGTGATGAAAGTACAGTACTATAGAATTAGATAGCAGTAGTAATAATATAATTCTGAAAATATTAAATACAGAGGATGGTACATTTTTAAAGTTTGTACATAAATGAATTTTATGGTATGTGAATTACATCTTTTTTGTTTTGTTTTTGGTGCCGGGGATTGAACTCATGACCTTTTGTTTACCAAGCAGGCACTTATGCCACCGAACTAAACCCCCAACCCCGTGAATTACATTTTAATAAGATTATTTTAAAAACTATCTTATTCACTAATAGTTTAATTTCATGTCTTAAATAATTTGGTTACATTCAGTTGTCCTACATTAATTAATTGCATGACATATTGAGACCTCAAATTTGTCTAAATTTATTAACTTCATACTATGAAAGATGGTAGCATATGTTAGGAGAAATTAAAATAAAATTGTAATTTCTGTCTTCCAATGTCTACAATCTACTGAGGTAGGTAATCATAAATTACCTAACATCGAGACTAAACACTAGCCTCTTGGGGATATGGTGAGGATTTCATTGTATAATTGGAAATTATTTGAAAGCTACAAAACAGAAAGTACCAGGCTAAAAATAGTTTTTAAAAAGGGTCATTGGTAACTATTATAGGGTAGAATTTATTTTTTAGCCTGTTGGCAGAGGTCCCTTTGCTATCCTTGTAAATGAATGTATATCAATTTTTAAGTTGTATTCATAAAATCTAAAGTAACTGTGTAAAATTTTATCCTCATTAAAATTTATTAAATAAAAATAGTGATTACAATGATAGTCATCATTAAAAACATATAAAATAACATTATGAAAGACATTTCAATAGTGAATTCGTGTCTCTTAGCAGTCTAATGTGCTATTTACCTTATAGAGCCAGATTTATGCATCTTGATCTAGAATTTACATATTCTTCTACATAATTTTGACTTCTGAATTTCACAATTCTGAAAATGCATCATTAAATTATTCAAAGCACTAGAATTTTATTAAAATAATTTAATGTGTTGATATGGTTGACAAAAATAACCTCAAATTATAGATGAGTGCATAACAAAGAGATCCTCCAAACACTTTTTCATGAGTTAAACTGTCATGATATTTCTAAAGTGCCATTCTGCCATACTAATTGTAATGCTTAAAGAAATAAAAATGCTCATCATAAAATATGCCATGTGTAGATCCCTATTTACTTGAGAAGAAATGAAAATAGTAAATTGTAATTCTCAGAATAATATAATCATCCTTTAGTTACTGGAAACAGTCATATTGGAAAATCTGTGAGAATGTGTGAAAGTATACAGAATCAGTGTAACCTTCATGGAAATCAATGGGTAACCATGACAACATTCATTTTCATCTCACTTCAAAATTGCACCAGCACAGATAAGCTTACAGACTGTCGTGCGGTTGCCATCATGACTACCACATTCATCTCCCTCACCATCTATAAAGACAGCATTATTTGGATGTCTTTAGTCCTCTTGTAGCTTTACTTTATGGTTGACTATTACAGTAAAGCTGTGAAAAGTACCTTGCATTCTCTTATTTCTTAATCATATTTTCCTCCCAACTGCTAATTCAGAGAGGAAAGTAGTATATACAGCTGTATATCTCAAATAACTGTACATAAAAATCACTTCAATTGTTGTTAAAAATAAATTCTCCCTAATAGGTCTGCTAATATTATAAATGCAGAATTTTAGGCTCCACTCAGAGAGATGAATCAGAATATTTAATAGCATCGGCAGGTTGTTTAAATCTTTTCAAGGTAGAGTTTCTTTATTTCTAAGAGGGTCTAGTCCTAGATCATGTGTCTGAAGTGTCCCACATCTGTTTTCTCTCCTTAATCTTACCTCTATGCATTTAAATGACAAGGTTTCATAAAATCCTCTCTGATTTCTAATCTTTGGAAAGGAAAGCTGTACTGAAAATTTTTCTTCCTTTTTGTTTTTGTTTTTTGTTTTGTTTTTGCTCTACTATCACACAGTTGTGGTACTTGTGCTTCATGATATTTTTCATAAATTCCTTATGTTTTATTTTCCTAATATCTATTAAAGTGAAATATTTTCAACTTATTCTTTTTCTGAATATTTTCATTACATTTTAAGTGGATGATTTTTCACATAAGCAACTTCCATTTTCCTACACTGTACTTCTAAAGTACTTCTATAACTTCATTGATTCCTCTTCATTTAATTTTTAAGAAAGGATATGTTTCCACCTTACAATCTTACTTTCACTCCCTCTTGCCAGTCCTGAATTAACACAGATCATTGTGCTTTATTTTAACACCAATGAATATCTCAGTCTTCTTGTTTATTCTCTTCTAGATACAATTTTAAGCTTTCCTTTTACAGAAGAGCTTTGTCTTTGACTATCATAAATTTTCAAACTATTTCTCATTTTTCTCTTCAATGAGTACTCTATACTGATTTCTTATGCCTGGAAACCCTAAAATATCTGATCATAATATTTATTAGATGTTTCCAATGATACTAAGATATCAAGTCCCATGCTACTTTTCGTGTGTGGCACTGGAGATTGAACAAAGGGTCTTTCCACTGAGCCACATCATTATTGTTTCCTTTATTTGAAGACAGGGTCTTGCCAAGCTGGTAAATAGCCCAGGCTGAGTATGGATTTGCAGTCTTCCTGACTCGGTTCCCAAAGTGCTGAGATTGTAGGAATGTAACACAACCAGCTCCATGTTCCTGTCAAACTCAGTGTCACAATAGAGTATTTGCAGCAATCAATCAATATGAAGCAGTTCTTCCTTTGTGAAAATCACTTCTTGCAAGGATCATACCGCGGCCTTCCTGGGTTTTCAAAACCTTTTGGGGGTTTGTTTGGTTTTGTCTTATATTCTGATGATGATATCCTACTCCCTTTGTATGTTTTTCTTTTCTTCCTGGTCCCTTTAAATATAGTGTTACAGCACATCTTTCCTCGGTAGCAGGTACAATTGCCACGGACAGACTTTGCTCAGGAATGTTTTAATGAATAAATGAATGGATGCATAAACAGATTTTACTTGCTCTATATGATCCTACAAGAACTCACCCTAATTTATTTGGTTTTATTTATTATCTTTGCAAGGACTATTTCCAAATCAGTATGTCTAGATCTCAGTGTACTTCTCAGTTTGTGTTCTATTTCTAAATGTCTTGCTAGATATTTCTGCCTACACGCTTCCTATTTATTTTGAACTTAAAATGTGCCAAATACAATGTGTCCCCTTGGTGCCCAAACCTTTGTACTTCCTGAATTCTTGCCGTTACTGTCAGTTCTGACATATTATTCACTCAAACTCAGATTGTGAGTTGCTACTGACTCTTTTCCCACAATCCCTTCATTCATTCATTTCTCATGCTCAGAAATTCTACATCTGTTGTCTGTGGAAATAAACAAAGACCACTCACATGTAAATAACCAGATGCTGTTTATTTAGAACTGGCTAGAGCAATGTATGGAATAGACCCAAAGGCCAGCAGGAGAGAGGGTTTCTGACATTCCCTGATTGGAGGTTCTCAGAATGGGGAGTTGGAGCTGTAGCCACTGGGAGCAGAGCAGTTTATACAACTGGTTCTGGGGAACATTTCTGGCCTTCTCTGGTTGGCACTGAATTGGAAATAATGACAAATTTTTGGAAAATGGCTGTCACTAACCTGGAAATGGCCTGTAAATATGACTATCTTGAGCCAATTGCTGCAGAGGTTATGGAAGAATTTTCTAAGTCAGATGTTAAAGAGATTGTAGGTAAGAGATTTATTGTGATATATGGTCTGGTGTTGTCTGTTTGTATATGCAGTCTCTCATATGTCATTTTGTTTGCCTCCAATCACTGGGCCTACTTCAACTGAGCCAATAGTTATGTATTATATTATTTTTTTCTTAAGACTAGCCTCTCTAATCTTCCTGCTCCCATAGAAGAGCAGAGTATTAGAACCATCATTCAATAAGTATTTGTTAATAAATTTCTAATATTATATGCACAAAGATTATTATGCAGTGATAAGTTAATAGGAAAACTCAACTTTTACAAATAGAATTTTTTGGATGAAAATATTGAAGTAATGAAATATTTTCATTACACAATTTTAAACAGTTATCAATTGCTCAATATGAAATACACCCCAATTATACATAAAAATAAATTAGTTTCAAAACAAAACATTATTTTCCACAGTTGCATAAGGTAAAATGTCTTCCTCTCAACCAGTTATATATCATTTAAAATACAAAAAAGTATGCATATTTCATATTTCTTGTTATGGTTGGGAGTTGACATTCTCTCCAGAGAATTGTTTTGTTGGAGGTTTGGTCCCAAAACTATCAATGATCCAAAGTGGGGAACTGTTCTAAGACAATAGGATTATTCAAGCTCTGACCTTGTCAACATATTAACCCATTTTTGGTCCAGCACCATGATACTCTGTCGCACTAGTCTTAAAAGAAATGCAGCTAAATGACCATGAGTTGAAACCCCTAAAATCATGAACTAATCCTCCTAACAATTTTAATTGGTAGGTACCAGGAAATGCGAAATTTTAAGCATGTAACATAGTCAATTTGTCTACTTTATCTTCTTTGCAGAAATAAAATATCCTGCCAAGGTTGGAAGTTTTATAGCAGACTTGACACAGAGGGCTGCTGTTCTGGGCAGGAGAAGACTGAAGATACCCTCTTCTGAGCTCTTTCTTTTTAAAAAGAAGTATGCAGTCGCTGACTATAAATGTGATGTATAAAACATGCTTTCTAAAGGTCAACTTGCTTTGAAGATTGAAATAAGAACTTGACATGATGGGTCTACATAGCCAGCTAAATCTTACACAGCTCTGACATATTTAAATGCAGCACATTATGCAGTGACTATGATCAACAGATTGTGTTTATTTGTGGGTCTCCACCCTGCAGCTTCCGTGCCTACAAATCTCAGGAACTGCTCAGATGTTCAGAAGGATACACCTTAGGTAAAACAACAATGATTCCGGTAGACTCAACTGAATAAATGCATGTTGAAGAAACATAAAAAACAAAACAAACTAAGAAAATACTACTACATCTATTGCATCAGTTGGCTTAAGAATACTCTAATTTCAGGTGAATATCAAGTATCTATTATGTGTCAACAATAGGGTTACAAGTAGATGAAATATGGAACTTTAAATGGCTTTTTTATTTTGATTCTATGAAACTATGAAAACTGTGCTTAATTGAATTTTTGTCTCTATTTTTCACTAATGGTCATGGACACATGTATTTCTATCAAGAAGATAAAACCCATGTATATCACTTAAAGTAGAGATGCCTAATAAAACATACAATGCAATATTTGTGATAGATTACTAATAAAGTAATATTTATTGCTTCCATAAAATTAAAATTTAACAAAGCATTTTTCATACACAGTAACATTAAATGTCTCCAGTAGAATTCTTGTTTTGAAGCTTAATACAAAATTTCTCTGTTAGTACACCTATAGTATTCTGACTTGTTGCCAATTAATCATTCTACACAGAAACAAGGCATTCTCAGCCATTTAATACTTGACAATTTCTTATGATTCTTTCTATGGCTGCTTATTTTAATACTAGGGAATTTAATGCAATACTTTGCAAATTTTAACAATTTACTAAATATAAATTAAACCATAACTGTTATATATTATAGTTTATATATTTATACATCATTATATCATATTATATTGTATATTTTGCTATATATTATATATTGCTATGTATAATTATAATACTACATATATGTGTATATATATATAATATATATATGTATATATATATTACTTTACATGGAGATTAAAATAGGAGGCTAAGTTAATTTTTAGGACTTCTATATAGAGCATGAAAAAAATGAGACTCCCCAAATTCAAAGACCCAATCCAAAAATGGGTATCTGAGATGAATATGCACTTCTCAGATGAAGAAATACAAATAAATATATGCAAAAATGTTCAGTATCACTGATCATTTGAGAAATGCAAATTAAGACTGAGATTCCATCTCACCCCAGAAAGAATGGCAACCATCAAGAAATTAACCAATAACAAATGCAGGAAGGGCTGTGAAGAAAAAGGAACCCATCTCTACTGTTGGTAGGAATATACACTAGAGCAACCACTATGGAAATCAGTGATTCCTCAAAAAACTAGGATTAGAGGTCCAAGACCACCAAGCTATATCCCTTCTGGGTATCTTCCCTGAAGAACTGAAACCCTCATGCCACAGTGATATATGTGTATCCATGTTTATAACAGTAAAATCTGTAATAGCTAAATCCTGGAAAAAACACAATGCCCATAAACTGTGGAATGGGAAAAAATGTGGTATTTTTATGCAGTAGAGTACTACTCAGCTATAAAGAAAGATAAACTCGAGGGTTTTGTATGTAAATGGATACAACTTGAGACCACACCCATAAGTGAAATACATCAGACTCACAAATGTAAATATCGTATTGTCTCCTTAGTGTAAAAAATTGAGTTAATAGGATTTAAAATGTAACATAGATATTATGAAAGTGAAAAGAGAAGAAACTGCTCAAGAGAGAAGAGCAACTGGGATGAGGGAAAGGAGAAAAGAAAGAAGAGAAAGATTATATAAATATATAAATATTTAAATATATAAATATATGGTACATATAGATAATTATACTACTAATCTGTTAGTTCATCAAAATAACTGTCTGCTAGCATTGTTTATGAATTTTATGCCTATATATTATATTCTGAGCAACTACTTTGAAGATAACTATATGCAATATATTAATCATTGTTAACCTTCTATTATGTTGTTTTGAAATTCTCTACCATAACTTTTGATCTCTTTTTGTTTTAAAATAAAAACTAAATATTCCCCTAGCACTTCAGCTGAGCTGAACATATAGTGGGTGCACAATGAATGCATGTAAAACACTCTACCTGTAACATAATGCTCAACCTTCAAAACATACAATATAAAGGTAACTAAAATACAAACTCAAATTTTTAAGTGCACTTGTGCAATAAGAACATCATCTGTATTACTGTTTTTATCTTATTCCATAATTTCTATCATGAATATGAATTTCATTAACTGTAAAAATAAAACACACAACTTTAAAAATATCAATGGCCTGTTTATATAAGGCTTTCAATATAACAGAATGTCTTTCTTACTGTAAAATTTAAAAATATTCCTTAAAAAACTAGTTTAAATTATAGGCAGATATCTCAGTCAAAATCTGAATCTGTTACATATTACTTTGTTAAATAAATTTAGAAGTGAAAGAAAACCCTGTCCCATACCTATATATATATATATATATATATATATATATATATCCCCATATAGGTGTATCTATATCTATATCTATATCTATATCTATATCTATATCTATGCCCATATATCTATATCTATATCTATATCTATATCTATATCTATATCTATATCTATATCTATATCTATATCTATATCTATATATGATATAGCTCCTTGTTATTTACATGGTATGTAGATTTTCTGTGGTTGTCATTGGCTTTGGGCATTAGTTACTACTTTTGGAGGCATACAGGATATGAAGACTTTGCAATGTATCATTGTGAGCTGCATTTTGGCATCTTAATCAGAATGCCTTCTAGGGCGAGTACACTACTTCCTTAAAGATGGCTGGCCACAGCATTGCCTCTGGAACCTATAAATACATTAGTTTACATAGAAGAAAAGTCTTTGCACATGTAATTAGGACTGTAAATGTTAAAATAAAGAGATTATCTGGTTAAAATCTACCTAATCCCTCGAAAGCTTAAAATGGAGAGAAATTCCCCTGGGTTCTGTAAGATACACATAGAAGAAATTAGACATTCCGTGTGAGAGAGGCGACCTATTATTCCAGGGGGTGTTGGGACATGGGAAGGATAAGGGATGCGGGCAACCTGTAGGAGCTAAGATCAAGCTGGGAGACAGCCAGCAAGGCCACCAGCTTCTGACCTGTCAGAAAGTGATGAAAGTCAACAGTTTGAAACTCCCAAGAAGTTCATTCATGCTCATATCCTCAAGAGATAGACGCAGCACTCATGGGGGCCTGCTGTTGACCTTGCCTGAGTCTACGCAGAGGATCCAGAAAACCATGTTATATTCATATTCTTAACCTTCAGAACTATGATAAAATAAAAGGGCATTCAGACCATTAAAGTTGTGGCCATTTGTTATGGGTGCAACTAAAACATAACACTAATATAGCTTTGATGAACTAAGTTTTTTAATATTTTGCTATGCCTTTCTCTAATATGTATGTTTCATTTTTTACATTTAGATATTATAAATATTTGAAATTAAGTTTTGCTTTTAACTGTTTTTCAATAAGGCCTTAAAGTATTTTTTTTTTAAATTCTTTAGGCATTGTTCTATCACCTGCTACAAAAAACCAAAAACAACAAAGAGATTCATTTTACTTAGTGATTTGAAATGCACCTTTAAATTATACAAAATCTTAAGTATCTTTATGCCATTTTGCATAACTTATATTCTGTTCTGATCCCATGTTATATATGTTTGTATGTGAATTAGGCATAAATGATACAAGTGCAGGATAAAACAAATGAAATGTGGAATATACATTGTGTTTATGTATGTTTCTATGTTCATATGTAATACAAAAAGTACCTAAAATGTAAACTCTCAGTGTTTGCATAGGAGTGAGGTTCAACACTGAGGAAATCACCATTTGATAGTAGGTAAAAGAAAATAAACAGAGTAACTTGTTTAATATGAGAAAGAATTTACGTATGCAGTAGTCAATCTCAAAATTGTTCTGCTAAAGCCAAATCCCGCATTCATTTTCTTATCCTCACTACAAATTATTAACTCTCTGATAACTGCAGTTTTCTTCCCCAACCTAGGAGAGGTACAATTAGTTTACTAAAATAATTGCAAAGACTAATAGGATATCATTAGCAATAGAACTTATTATTTGTAGAGAGTACAAACATTAAGACTTCACTGGAATATTTACCAGTTGCTTTCAGAAAAGAAGATTTCTATATGACCTGTCATGGTTGTTCATATCATATTGGTTAAAAGTGAAGGGTTTTTAAAATATATTTTTCTTTGTTGTAGAAGGTATAAGGAATACAAACACGTACTTGTACATGAATAGATATATCTTAACATTTCATCTGTATCTATTTGACTTCCACAAGGCTTATGATGAGAATGGAGTGCAATGTGAGAGGACTTTGGTGGAAAATGTTTATACCACGGGAAAAAGTCACCCTAGATTATAAGAAATTTGAGGAACACAAGCCAAGTGACTGAGTGTGGGGGCATTCCAACCATAGCACCCCAAGAGCTTAGGGAATTTCCCCGAGAAGGGAAGAGGCTTTATCTCAAAAGTCAAAGCTAGGGGAGAATCGAGATCAAGGTCATTGAGGAAGTTAAGTATCTTCCACCTGATGGTTAGCCTATACTGGAATAAGATTTCCCAGTTATCCACTTGTCAGTTTGATAAATCCTCCTTCCCCAGTCCTCTACACATAAACTATGTATCAGGCGTGACCTCCCAACCCCTTCACTACTTAGCTAAGTACCCTTTAATTATTCAGTAAAGACAATGGGCTTGCAGAATGTCTGAGACACCTGCAATTGGGTGCCTGGGGCTCTGGCTACCTGTTAGGATAGAGCTGCAGCATTTGCTTATGGCCAATGATTATAGGTAGTGACACAATTAATAGAATTCTATACTCTCTGCATTGCTCTGAATCTTATCAATTCAACACAAATTGTTTTCAAACATATACTTTCAAAGAGAGCTTGATAATATAAAACAATCTATTTTTAAATGAGCATTCAAAGATGAGCAAATTAAATTTCCTAAACTACATGGATTAGAATTTTTTGTTAATTCTCTAGCTGACTTAATAATGGATATGATAGAAAACAATATTCCTGTTATCATCCATCTGAAAATATTTAACTGTTTATTCTGTGTGTGATCACACAAGGATATATTTCATTCGGTAAGGCTTTGTCTTTAATCAGGTAAAAATATATTCATTTAGATGTAACCAAGTGTGTATATTCATGCAATGAAAGATATATATGTATACTATGATACTATGTACCTAAATTGGACAATAATTTATACATTATGTTTAATACAATGTGAGTCCAAATGCAGTTTATAAAAATGTATATAATGTTAAGCATATCTTTAGTGAATATTTTTGGGCTGAGAGGTCAAATAATATAAGTAGCAGACCAAAAGAATAATTGCTAAAGAAGAATAAATCTTGTCTGCATGTTCCACATGGTACACATGTATTATATATAAACACCTTTATATATTGAATAAAATATTCAAAGGTACATTTTGTATGTTTTAATGGTTCTTGGAAGCATGACCTCATCCTGTGTTATTTTTCATTGTTCACATGAATAAAATCTTATATTTTTATTTGGTAACATCAATTATTATTGATAATACACAGACATATTTAAGGCCGTTATCATTACCTTATATATTATTTGTCAGTTTGACCCTATTATTCTTAGAATAGACAAATGTAGGAGAAATAATTGTCAGTGTTCTTTCAGATAATACAGTGACAAATAAAGCAAAAATCATATACTCTTAGAATGTGATTAAATTTTAAAGAGCTTATTCATAACCTTTTAACTGGTATCTAAATAATCTAATAGGCTTTTGAACTATATGAATAGGATAGTGAATTAAACAATTGCAGACTTAAATTTATTCTAAATTTATGCTCTATACACCTGAATTAAACTATAGCCTGTACAGGATATAAAACACATTTTCCCTCAAATAAATTATCTTTCAGAATTGTAAATTATATATATATATATATATATATATATGTTATTTATAAAACATGCACATATATGCACAGTGTTAATTATTAATGAAATTGATATCAATGTTTTGGTAAGATCATTACGCTCTGAAGGAACTAGGTGAGTAAGAGAAATGTGAGATTTCTTTAGGACCAAGGAAGAAATAAGTAATTATTAAGAGTGGAGGTCTGCTGACTTATGTTACAGAGGCTGTGAGTTCTCAGGAGTCTTTGAAAAGAAAATGGAAGTAACTGATGGGAGGTGATTGTCGTATTTCCACGGTGGGATAAAATCATAGCTAAAAGCAAAGAGAAAAGGTAAGTATTTATAACGTTTCTCACTACAGAGTATCAGCCATGGAAAAAACATGACTGAATGAAGCTGAATAATTTTATCACTCCATTGATAATGGTATATTAATTTTGCTGATTGAAGATTACATGTACTTGAAAGTGACTAAAAAGTAATAAGGTCTGGTCTTAAATTCCATCTAGGAATAAAAAACTATTTCTTCATATTAGTCATAAAAGAAAAGGAAAGAAACAATATGGTAAGCTGATTTTAGATAATATCCCTTGAGTCCGATTATTCAATATGATGATTGCAAAAATAATGAATATTAGATAATTACTCAAGAGGAAACATTTTATAATTGCAAAAGTGAAAACAAAACGCAATTACATAAATCTAGAATAAGTGAACAATATCCAATATAGTAAAAAAGTCAAAAGAGGATAGTAACAAGTTCATTAATTTTATGGGAAAACAGGTATGGATGGTAGGAGAGAAAACTGCAGCTCAGTAGTGCAAATTGTCATTAAGATAGAGCTGAATAAGAAATAGAAGTAACTGATGCTTATACATGTGAAAATAGTTGACATAAACTGGGGAAATAACAGTATAAATGGAATGTGACAAATACTGGATATACAGTATTAAAAGAATTGCTATTCTGTACTCATTTTCCTGGATTACCAAATTAACATCTATTATTAGTATCTCTACTTATTTTTATCACTGCTACTGCCCACATAAAGATTAAATGCAAAACATGTATCTCTGAATTAAAGTCTGTTTTCCTGAAAACTCTCTTCTCACTTTCATGGGACTTGAGTGTCAGTTGGTTTGAGAAAGAGTACAATGTTGGTGTTAGTACGAGTGCTACCCTTGCCACTCCATTAGTATTAAGAGCCTCAGTTAAGATTCTTGCTCCCATCAGAATTGCAAGAAGTGAGTCAGGGGCAGACTGAGGAGAAAGCAGCTTTGTTTGCTCTTGGTGGGCAGAGCTCCACATCAGGGGTGGACTAGGGCCTCCCTTCACAGCCTGGGATAAGACTTCTTGAGTACTATACACCACCTCTACCACTGTACAGGGTAGGGGAAGAGGAGCTGGGCTGTGGATGTAGGGGAGGAGATAAAGCTGTCCTATTTGAATTTTATCGACTCTTAAACTCCTCATCGCTCCTTTTCAGAACCCCACTTTCATTGAAAAAGTTTCAAACATCATTTTAAAATTTAAAGTTTTAAAATTATACATCTTTCTTGTTAGAAAAATATGAAAAGTTATAAGGAATGAATTTTTAGAAGCAACGATTACAGACCTTTGGGGATACTCCTCTCTCTCTAGACCTATTTAACTTCTGCTTACAAGAAAGAATTCTTAAAAGGGCTTTTTACAAGGTATGTACATGTTTATATGCTTTTATCCTTATGCTCACACATTTCACTCCATTACTGATGTTGTTTGGGGAGGATACACGCCAAGGGCTGAGCTCAAAACAATACCCAGAATATTAAATTGCTACAGTTATATTTACAATGAAAATAATCATTCCAGTATCAAAGGTTAATTATAGAAATTAAATTACTATACAAATAAACAAGAATCCAAATCCTACTTTCATATTCCTTCATTTTCTTTTTCAGGCAATAGTTACTTACCATTTTTCTCATTACTACCAAAAACAATCACAATTAATTCTTTGCTATGAAGGAGACTTTATTGGTAAATTATTTCTTTGGTGTTAATGTATACTAGTCTTTCCTGGATAATCTTCAAAATAATTCTTGAATAAGTTAAAACTGCCTTCACCCTTAAGTTTTTCTTCTTTTATGTAATAAAGACCAATAGGCTGTTTACTACTGGTTTGTTATCGCTCTCTCAAAATATCTCTATGTGAATGATTCAACAACTACTTACAAAGTTCTAAATAACTTAGATGAAAAATAACTTCCATAGTCTTGAAGAAAACTGTTTTTCTAAAGATTACCAAATTGGCTGCTGCATTTTAAAAGATTACCATTTGTAAAATATTTAACAAGAGTAAGGAGGGAGTTTTAATTCCCTTAGTGAACTAATTCGTAATAGAACATAGTCCGCGTGTAGGATGATTAGGTTAAAATGCTCTAGAAATGTAGTGAGGTGAAGTTAGAAGAGGTAATGCATACAGGAAATAAATTGTGCAGGTAAAATGCTTGTGAAAGGCTAAACATCAAGATGGAACACGCTGATCTCTGTGAACAGAAAACTTTTTTCTACATTGACCAGGAAATGGATAAAGACCTGCACACCTCTGCCTTTTCCACAGATATTGAGTAGCCGACATGTGGTCAGATAAAGCCTACATATTAGAAGAGGTGTCATATGTTGAAATATTAGCTTTTAAGCCCAGATTTGATGTTCTAAATTTAAAGAACTGAGAAACAGAAACTAGGGGTTACACGAGCCATTCAATGACACAAAGTACATGGAGATTCTAGATATATTTAAAAGAGTAAACATCGTTAATTACTTTAACATAAATTGCAATAGACATCAAGTGGAACATATAAATTATTAGAATATTATCTTCATGTAATGTAGTCTACATTTATTTGAACTGAAAATTTCATAGCATTAGTTTCATATATGCAATTTATCTAACATTCTAAAATTTTTTTGGGGGGGAAATATAGGCAAGAACCATTTGTGAATTGTTCTGATATTTCAGTCCTTAACATAGTTAAATATGCACTTGGTAAGCCCATGTAAATGTGGACCACTAGTAAAAATATTCTCAGTTGCACATATAAGTGTCTGATGAAATTCTCTGAACATTCAGTCAATTCATTATTGTATCAGAGCAAGCACAAACACACACTCTAGAAATTGAGAATTCCTTCAGTGCATGAAAACTGATTTCCTTAAATTCATTAAGATATGACATGGAAGTCTTTTTCCATGGTAGCTTCTCTTTGAGCAGGATAAAGTTATGAAACGAAAGTTCAAACCTTTTTATAATAAAAAATTTTGGTAAGATTTTTAAATGTTATGTTCTTAATTGCATTTGATATTTTAACCACCTTTGAGAATTACTGTGATGATGACAAAAATATGACAGAATTAATCATGCTAATTAAAATTTTGACTAGCCAATAATGCACTCATTAATCTCACATATCTATGATATTTTGTCCATATCATGTATTTAGTCATTCTCTATGAGATGTAAGCTGCAGACTACATTCAAACAACATTTTACTTTTTCCTCTTCCTGTTCTAAAGGAGCATAGTAGTTTCACTAATTATTTCTAAAGTTTTCAATGAAAATATAATTATTTATAATTAATGAGTAAATATTAATCTTTGGTTCCCAGCACAATGTAGCACTATAATTCTAAGTGATTATCTATTCATTGACAGTTCTGTCTTGACAGTGCTCATCTAGTTGGAATTCTCTTTGTAATGTAAGTCAATAATCGTTTACCTACAACTGTGTGATCTATCTGACTTTGTTATTTAACTAAATCATTTTTATATTTGCATATGACATTTTTGAAAACATGTTTAATGGCTGCATAATGTTGTAATTGTTCAAATGCTAAGTGGGTAATTATCCTCATTTGCATTGTGCCTCATATTGAAATAGCTTACATTATAAGACCTCTTGAAAAATTCCTAACCTGGCTCTATTGGGTTGTGCACTGCTGATTGTCACTATGATACATCTATATCTATATGTCGGTGGTTCACAAGACAAATATCTACAGAGATCGAATGCCACAGGTGGCCAAATGGACAGAGTTAAGAAGGGGAAAATGGGCATTTGGAAAGTTTATGCAATGAGTACAAGGCACAGCCAATATTCATCTTGTGCTAATTTTGCCAATCAGGAATAAAGTCGACACTTCTGATTTTTAATGTTAGAAATCTACTTTCTAAATGTAAAATCTTCCAACTGTTTTAAAATTTTGAATTGACCAAAAACAATTTATCAACAATGGATCTTATTCTCCCATAGGGAAAGTTTGTGCTCATAAAACTTGTACATTGACATTTGTTTACCCATCTTGACAGTCTGCTATCCCTTTTTTGTTTTGTTTTGTTTTTTAAGAAAACATTTTAAGGATAGATTCAGAATTTTTAACTAAATACTCTTAATAGAAGGCCCTTAGCCTCAATTGTTGTCAAGATTGACATGTAACCAGATGATTTCATTTTAAGTTCATTATTTTAAGTATATTTTGGCTTTTAAAATTACTGAGCCTTTAAAATTTTCATCTGATAATAAATCAACATAGGTTAATAAATGTCTAGGATAATCACTATGGGAATACAGGCAAGTTATATGTACAGAAATCTAATTCCCTTGCCTTTTAAGCAATGTATGCTCATAGCTCTATAATCCAATTTTTAAAGAGAGTGCAAGGTATAATTTTGAATTTGAAAAATTGGATAAATTCACAATGTTTTAGCATTTTGATAGTAGAGACACAAAACAAAGAATCAAATCAAAGGCAAGTTTCCACTCCTCCCTCTCCCAAGCCAATAATTAGAGAAGTCCTAGTGAATGTAAATGGAGGCAGTGAATCTTGGAACAGTATAATTTTAGGGAGGTGTGTATAAAATAATCTACTAAGATATCATGCAAATTCTACTAAAGAACAATTCTTAATCAAGTTCTGGGTAACAAATCATAGAGCAAGTTAAATACTACCAGTCTGTGTGCCACAGCTGCCCCTGAGGACAGGATAGACTTCCCAGTAGGTGCAAAGGCAAAAAGTGGAAGAATCTATGTCAGCATGGAGCAGAGTTCGCTTATTTCAAATTGACATGAAGGATGCCATTTCAATTGTCCACACGACCACATTCTAGTCACCAAATACCCACATGAGTTAAAGCACCTAGTTTGTCAGGAATGTCCCTGGCACAAAAGACCACTGATTACAGTAGGGGTTAGAGGGGAAAAATGCTTGACTTCTAGATCCACATAACCTAAAAAACAGATTACTAGACAGTCTTGATTCAAAACTTTTGGTACAGTATTTCAGATGAAATTGTAATGAAGGAGAAATATCAATAAGGTTAAATCCCACACTACAGATTCTATAAAATTGAACACATCATTTTATTTTGTCCATAAAAATATTTATTTTAGTGCAGTGCTAATAATAACAACAGAATAATAGTTAACTGCTTTACGTACCACACTGGGAAGAGTACTATATAGCTCAGATGATTGATTTAATCTTAATGTCAGTTTATGATATATATATAACTACATTTATAATCTACTTTTAATTATACAAATACAGAGTAACTTGAAGACCTCATATTTGAACCTGCTAGTCTACCTATGAATTTAGGGATCTTAATCTCTCTTGAGTCTGATTATACTTTGGTATTATGTTTCTCAGGTGGTAGAAACTGTATTCCTACCTATCTCTGGGCCAAGTTATAATTCACATTGATTCTTAGCAAAATCCACTGTTTCCATTCCACTGAGTTGCCCTTTCTATAAAGATAGAACATGAGGACTCTCTAGCTTGGCACTTTATTTTTTTAAATTTTTATTGTAACTTCGTGTCATTTACTTACCTGCCATCATTTTATGGTCACTTTTGAGGGTTTTCCTGTTACAAACCTTCAGAATCTATTGAGATATTGTCTCTCAAAGCATTTGCCAGTGTAATTCTTCAGCCGATTTTTTACATCCACATTCAGATGCTTTAAGGACCCCCTGGGGCTAAACTACCCCTTTCAAAATTTTAAATATACATCTTTTCTATTTTCTTCAGACAGATTGAACCTTGGGGAAAACACACACACACACACACACACACACACACACCCTTAGTCTTTTGCTTTCTCAAGAAGATAGATTTGTTGCAATACCAACTCAAATAGCTGTATGGGTTTGAGTTAGTTTACATATTTGTATAATATAAGCTTTAATAATTTCTATTTCTAACCTTTGTTTTTGAGTATTTACTTAGTTATATTCATATAGTGCACTATCCAAAGACTCACATGAACTTGAAATTTTAAGCTATTGTGATTTTCTCTACAAAGTGTTTATTTTTCAGCTTAATGACCCATACATAGAAAAGAAAGGTCCTACAATCACTGTAGACTTCAATGCGATTAGATTTTGTGGTTTGTTCAATTTACATCCTAATTCACTAAAATTATGTTGCTACTCATCTTTCCTGCTCATCACATTCAAAGAACTTCAAAATACCTACATAGCCCATTACACTCAGCCTATATAAAGCCAAACCTAAGAGTATTACCTGTCATAATACTTACATTGAAATCTTTGAATTCTCAGAATTACACTGGTCTTTGATATGAGAGAAACACATTATTTTTTTAGCAGGATTAATGAATCAGACATTCCACCAAAACAAGCTTTCCATAGACTGTCTTAACCATTTAAGGTAATATTCTTATCAGCACAGTTTACAGTCCTGTTATTGGAGCATTCTCCTATCAAATCTGTGTGGCTTGATGATCAATTATTGTAGAGCCATAAGAATTTACTTATCTGTCTCACCCTTATCATAAAGACTTCAGGTTTTTTTTTTCTGATGTTAGGCAGCATCCTTCTTAGAGCTTTCTTTTACCACCAGGTTGTAAGTATAAATATGTAATAAAGGATGTTCCCTACAGGCCAAAATTCAGGAGCATTAGGACATGTTTCATACAATTTTTATTTTTCAGAGAATTTTTTCCTAACATATGGGCTCACAGATGTTTTCCAAGATTGTCAGAGATCATCAGAAGCGTAACTTCTCAACCATTGGGAGATCTCTGTACTCTTTATGTGAAATAATAGTGGAGGGTACCTGGTATCCAGCAGTAAAAGAAGTACTAGAAATGTAGCGTTTTTTTAAAACATATTCTCTAATTTCTTCCTAACATACAATAATGTTTAAAGAAACTACTCTTGAAGATTTTCTATTGAGACCAAACTTATATCATGAGTCCTAACTAGATAATGCTAATATGCTATGATTTTAGAATGAAATTCAGAAAATAGCTCCAGGGTCTGTTTTTAATGCTATTTTCATTAATAAAGTATGTGAAATTTCCCAAGTCTATTGCCTACTCATTTAATAGTAAATTTGACCAAGTGTAATGACACCTACACTTTCTTGAAGGAGTGCTAATTATTGTCTACACAACAAATGACAAATTTGAGATTTACATGCCACTTAAATTAGGCTATATCTAGAAAAATTCATTCTGGTCCACATAGAAAGTTCATTCTTAAGAGACTCATTGTGGAACAGTTTTAGATAGTTTTTACATAGTACTAAGAGCAGTTAATATAAAAACATTTTTAGCATAAATTTTATTCAGATAGGCAGCTAGATGACTGTAGTGTAAAATAGGCAATAGCAAAATTATGCACTTTGACCTTTACTTACAACATAAAGGAGTCTTATGATAAACCCTACTAAGGCAGGAAATCTGTCTGATGCAGCTCATTTCTGTACCTAGTCCAAGGAGGTTTAGTTAACAATAACATTAATCTGAGTAATAACAATATCTAAATTTTTTAAGTAGTTGGAAATGTATGAAGGATTCCTACATGCAGTTCTAATCATTGTATTATTGACCTAGCTTTCTAATCATTCTTGTTAACTCTAGTTTCATTCTTCCCCTAAATATTAATTTACATATTTCTACATCTACTTAGGCTCCTTGTAGCCTATGTGGTAAAGTCTAAGTTATTATGAAACAATATAGGCTGGAAAACCTTGGATCTGGGGAGTCAGTGTTATTCATGCACATACATAAATAAACAAAACATTTCTTACAAAAATAATGACAACATGGGTGGAAGCAGATGTCCCAATTCTTTGCAAAACTTGTTTTCTTAGTTTAATTTTTCATTTAAAGTTCAACACTTCCAAATCTGTGAGTAGTAGAGGTAGGAAAATAAAAACATATGAGAAATTTTAAGTATGCCATACCTTTTGGACTATTTGTCTCATAACATAGTTCATTATACAACATAGGCACTCTACAGTCATTTTCTAAATTTTACTTTTTTTAAACCTAAGAAATAGAGTATGTTGCACAATACAAAATTGCCACATAAATACAAGGGAAAATATTGTGGTAGTTACTAGTGTATAAATTATGTTAAAGTACAGGGCAAAATGCAAGGAAAAATCTTTGTTACATAAAAATAGAGAGGCAAATAATATAAGGGACAAACTCATGTTGAAACAAGATTATGAGGGTTATAAGCAAATGAACATAATTTGCATTTTCCTATAGATTTTTATTTTCATTCTTTTAGGCTTGGTGACAACATTTTTTAATAAAATCTGCATATTTCTAGATCATCAAGTACTCTCTCCACCAGCATATGTTCATTTGGCCAGATACTAAAGACTTGCAGAGCATATGATTAAAGATCAGGCAGTTAAATGGTTTTGCAATGAAAATGAAGCATATTTAATCTTCTAAAATATTTGCTTTTAAAATTTGCCACTCTCATGTATAGGGATTATTTACTTTTCTAAATGAAATAAGCCAGGGTGGGGAGATATATTTTGACAAAAGTAAGCATAGTGGGAATGGACAAGACCAGTGCAAACTGTCCAATGCAAAGCATAGTATGTAACTTTGATTTTTTTTCATAGTTTTTGAAAAAAAATGATCTTTAATACTGAAAGTCAAATCACTTTTTGCAACAGAAAGCATTCATTTTAAAACATACAAATAAATTTGTTATAGTTAATTAAAATTTCACTATTGATTTTACTATTATGAATCATTCTAGTTACCAAAAACACACATTCCTTTCACAAAATCTAAACATTTCTTTTCTTAATTAGAATTTTCACTGACTGATTAACAAAATTTGAGTTCCAAGATTGTTTCTATCATATTTAAGTGGGTAGAACAGTGCTTTGCAAAAAAAACCCAACAACATAGGCATTCAAAGCATATTCAGTGAACATATACTTACAAATTAGGGTTCTATTGCACTCTTACATTTATTTTATTCAACATCACACTTATAGAATTTTCCTCTGTCATTAAATGTGAAAATTTATTTAACGAGGCTATATGCTGTGCATCATTTATTTTTTCTGAGTACTGTACATGTTTACAATGCATAGTCATTCCATGCCTTGTGGAGAGTTGGGATTTGTATGTAACACATCCTCTTTCTTTTTCCATCCACTTTCTTTCCCAAAGTTCCCCCTCCCTTCACTTCTTGATCATGTTCCCTTTTGCAAGAGATCTACCTTCCTATTTCCTATTAACATTTTGCTCTTTTTTTATGTTTTGTATTTCTTGTATAAGAAAAAAATGCAATATTTAAGCTTGTGGTCTGATTTATTTCACCTAACATTATGGTCTCAAGGTACATCCGTTTTCCCCAAAATGACTAAAATTTAGCCTTCTTTATGGCAGGGTGTTACTCCATTGTACATAAATACCATATTTTCTTTATTCATTCATCTGTCATTGAACATATAGGCCACCTACAAGGCTAAGCTAACAATATAAACTGTGCTGCCATAAAAATGAATATATATGTATCACTGGGATATGATGACTTTAACTGTTCTGGAAAAATATGTAGAAGCATAATACCTGGGTCAGCTGGAATTTCTAGTTTCAGTTTTTGAAGAATCTCACTTCTGATTTCCACTGTGGTTGTACTAATTTACATTCTCAGCAACTATGTAGAAGGGTTCCTTTTTGCCCATGGCCTTGGCAGTATTTCTTATTGTTTAATTTCTTCATGACAGTCTTTCTTTCCATATTAATACAGAATCTCATTGGTGTTTTAATTTGCATTTCTCTAATGTCCAGACATATTGAGCATTTCTTCATGTACTTACTGGATAGTTTTACTAATTATTCTAAGAAGTCTCTATTCATTTCCTTTGTCCATTTTTATAAGGTTTTTTGGGGGGGACCTAATTTTTGTTGTGTTCTTTACATAATATGTTGTAGATATTAGACCTCTGGTCATGTACAGTGACTGGAAGATTTTTTCCCAGAAGGTAGGTTTTCTTTTGATTCTATTGGTTGTCTCTTTTGCTGTACAGAAACTGTATAGTTTGGTATAATACCATTTATTGGTTTTTTGTGCTATTTCTTGTGCCATTTAGGTTTTATTCAGAAAGTCCCTGCCTATATCTATGTCTTCAAGAGTTTTACCTATTTTGTCTTTCAATAGGTTAACTTTTTCTGTTCACCATTAGAAACCTTTAGATCTTTGATTAATTATGATTTTAGTTTGGTAGATGGTGACAAATATGGAAATAGGTTCAATCTTCTGCATGTGGAAAACCATTTTATCCAGAACTGCTTATTAAAGAGGACTTCTTCTAGTTATATTGTTGAATATTTAAGTGTCTCCAAATTATTGTAATCGAAGTGCTTCAGTGAACTTCTCTGCACAATAAAGCTTGTTAGTATCTTATTAATTAGGACATATAAATAACAGAAGAAAGTGAATATCAAAATACATAAAATTTTAAGAGATTTATTCTTTTTCATATGTATTTCTCTACCAAGAATGAATAGAGCATTGATGTTGATCCTTATTTTTCAAATTTTATAAAAGAGTAAAATGTTGTATATTTTGTGTGTCTCTAGCATTCTCTTTAATTTTAAATAGTTATTCTAAAATTTTAACAAACAATATAGTGTTTAAAATATTTAGCCTCATCTGAATCTGTTTATACATGGACATATATATTATTGCTGTATAATTGTATTAATCACAGTACATTAGATCATCCATGGCTTTGAAAACTAGACACAAACACACACACACACACACTCACACAGGCATGTGTGTATCAATCTGTAGATAAATGGTATATGTATGTGTTTTCATTGTACATTTGTTCACACATATTGACACATGTACATTTATTGACTGATGTTATTAACAGTAAAAATAAAAATGTTAGTATAATCACCTAGATTATGGAAGGTTAATTCCTCAGGTATACTACACATCACAATACAGTTTGCCTCGTTCTGGTGTTTAAAATATGCTTATTTTTTGTCTCTCTGTTTCTCCCCTCCTCTGAATCCCTTTCTCCCTATTTCTGTCCCTCTGTGTCACACACACACACACACACACACACACACACACACATACACTGAACTGGTAGAGAAAAATAAGCCTTAATATTTCCCCAACCTGAACAAATACTTCAAATAACTTTATGAAATATATCAGATACATTAGAGTGCAAAATTGAAGATAAAAATGATGGTCATATTGTTTGGTTTTAGTTTTGAACTCTCAGTTTTGGGGAATAATGCAGATTATATTAGTAATTTTAATATTTGTATAAAAATAAATGAATATGTAAATAATCAATAATCATATAAAAAAGCATGAAACAAATTTGTGCATGCATTTTTAAGTTTCTTTTCCTTTTTCTTTTCTTTCTTTCTTTTTTCTTTCTTCTTTCTTTCTTTTTTTTTTTGATTTGGAGTACAGTGCTTAATTACACCTAGCTTCAAGCAAGGTGAATCAATATTTATACTTCTGAAATAAATTTGGAAAGATGGCTTTGATAGAGTACCTAAATGGACATAACAATGCCTGAGTCTCCTAGCTGTTGAAAGCAGCCCTCTGCCGAGCCAGCCCAGGACACAAATTCGGTTGCTGCTGACCACCTTTCAAGTCCAGACACAAGTAACAAATGGCAGGTGTGTCTGTCTACAGCTGCAGTTCGCACCTGTGGTTTTGCTAAGGCTACAGTGTAGGTGTGAATATAAAAACTCAAAGGACAAGTTAGCAGCAAGATTAAAGAAAGATTTTTTTGCATATGATGTTTCTGGTTTTCTTTCTCTTTTTTTCCATCTTTAGGGTCAAGATGCTGATGAGATAATAACTTAAGGTTAACTTTAGCCAATTACTCTAAGACTATGATTATCGTTATTTTTCCCCACAATATTTGAGAGTATGAGAAAAACAAATTTAAAAGCTAAAATAGAAGATAAATTATTGCTAATGGGAAGCTTCTAGTTGGATTATTTTGATTACAGTTGATATAAGAAGCACTGTGCGGTCGACAAAAACACTACCACTGTATGATTACATATTCAGCATTTTTAAAACAAAATATAGTTGGTTTAAACACAGTTTAAAAAAATAGCAAGAAAACTTTTCTTCTTGGGAATTTTTTCATTGGCTAATTACGGTTTAGCAATCAGACCTGTAAATCAGGGTTTCTCAAATGTCACTTTGTATATGTGACCACTATTGACGGTGTCAAATTGCAAATAGAGCCTGAGCTGTACTTTCAAAACAGGTCTTCAGATGGTGCCGACACTGCATATTTAGGGACCACACCATGAATAGACTCTATACAGTGCTATGATTTCATGACATGGAAATTGTAAAGAGAAATCACTTAGCAAATAGAAACTATCGAAATGTTAATTCTTATTTATTTGTTTGGTCACACTGAAGAATGAACCAAAGGCCTTCACAGTGATAGACCTTTTTCAAATTTATATCTGGTAATTTTCACTGGCTGGATTTGAACTGATAATCCTACTGCCTCAGCCTCCCACAGTGCTGGGATTATAGGAATATGTCACCATGTCTATAAAAGGGTTAAAATTCCAGAAGTGAACATAGAAAATTAATTTAGTTATAATAGTATTAAGTTAAATATAATAAAAATTGCTCAAGTTATTACCAAATTATCAGGTCACTTTTATAAGCAACCTGCTACTTTGAGAGACACACTGGCTCTATGATAACCACCATCGGGATCATTCTCCCCAGGTTTGGAAGATGTGTAAGCACCCTTCTTACCATCTATTTCTGACCCATTCTTATCCTTGCTGTTATTTTATAGTATCTGCAGCAAAATATTCATGTTCCATTTTAACCTCTTTCTTCTTTTTGAGGCAACATATTATGACGTATTCACTTCTCTGATATCTTTAGTTTTTCGATTAAATTGGATAAAGCACTGAAATCTTAAACTCATTTGGACCTCAATAATATCTTGGGCTTTTCTAACCACATTTTTCTTATCTTTTGTCACACTAAGTACGGTTATTGGACTAGGAGTAACAGTGAACATGGAATGAGAGCTATTAGAATCTCAGGCTTACTGCGTAACTAGTTCCTGGGCTTTATTTTATAAAGATCATAAAGTGACTGATGTACATGGCACTGTGTATAGCAAGGCTATTGTTAAAGTGTGAATTTCTACTTTACATGCCTAAAACCAGTGAGAGTTTTGATAACCAATTAACTTTTTAAAGCCCAGCCTGGTGGCTTTTGAGATGATGTTCTTGTACAGATAATTCAAACATTCTTCTCTCCTCATCTGTGAAATGATGAGAATAACATCTCCTTCCCAGGTTGTTGTGATAAAAAACTGTGACGGGAAAACAAATTACTCAGGACAGTAGTGGGTATGTAATAAGTGGTCAAATTTTGGTTAAATGTATTAGAGCGATTAGACAAATGAGCAGTTATAGTTGTCTGAGATTGCAAAGCAAGTAGAGGTAGCTCCTTGTGAATCAGTGTTGACCTGACAACCAGCGTACATTTTAAGACCATGTTTCATTGTCATAGAATAGCAATTCTCAGCAGTTTGAGTAAGATTACATTTGCAAAGATTTTACTTTTCTCCTGACATCATGATCAGCATAGTAATTTTACTTTTATTTTCTGAGTGACATTTTTAGGTAATTAGGCAAAAATAAGCCCTCCACTTCAATATATCAAAGCAACAAAAAGATTTTTTTCCAAAACAGCTAATGGATCATCATTTATATGAGATTTTAGAAGTCACCGTGGACTATTGTGCCAATTTTAAACTGATACTGAACAGGTAAATTATGTTTAGGCAGTTTTCAAAATCTGGATAGTTTTGATTCAATAGACCGTATCATCCCTTTGATGTGCCATTTTGTAATTCAACAAAGTATTTTGCAGATATGCATAGCAATCATGATGCTGATAGATATTCATATTTAAATTATGAGCTAAAGTTACCTTATACCTAAATAAGCTGCTTTTTCTATAGAAAAAAAAATCTTAGAACCGAAGTGCTCAGAGAAGAACAGAGTATCTACATACATTTTGATGGTGTTATGATTTCCTGAGCATCTCTGTTTTGGCGTCATTTATCAATTTCTGGCCTCCTAGCTCCCAGAGCACTCCTCAATATGATAAACAATGGATTTGTTTTAAGCAGTTATTCTTTCAAGTGAATATGATGTAAAACTTTCTCAGTACGGAGTTGTGGAGGGCAACTACAGGAGAAAGACTGTCCGTGCAGTGTGCAGCCCAAGCTGGGCGGGGCAGTAGCATGGCTCTGAGCACATTTGCTGGACACTGCACACAGGCCTGGGACTTGGTCCCTCTGTGACCTTCCTGCCTTAGCCTGCCAGTATTTCCGCACACAGCAGGGACATCCCAGGACAACTGTTTCATTTGCCCACACTCAGCCAGATTTAGTCCAGGGGCTCACATCACCGAGAGACTCTTCTTCACAGGGTGCGCTCTAAAAACCTCCTGCCACTGCCAGCACATGGGCCTCCAACCTCCCCCACAGTATCCCCATCTGGGATGCCAGCTCCTCACCCACACTGCCCCCTGTAGGATGTTCAGATACAGCCAACTGCCTATTGGCCAGACCAGGGACACCTCTGCTCTCCTAAAACCAACCACTTTTCCCCAAGAGGAGATGGACCCCTTCAAAATGTGTCCTTGCTTGGGTCAGCCTTAGAGTCACCATGTAAAATGTCCTTATATCTTTAGTTTATATGTATCAGTTAATTCCTTATCTTGAAACAACTCCCTCTTTAAACTATCTTATGTTTTCTATCTCCTGATTGGAGCCAGTCCACTCTACTGGCTTTCTTAGTCAATTTTATTAGTATATATTTACATTACATAATGTTTACCTTCCTTGTGTGGTTCGCTATAGGTACTTAACACATCTTAATTGCCCTTTTCATCATTTATCCTCTCCTCACCCCTTCCCTCCGTCTCTTAATCTCCTTGACAGATCTGTCTCCCTATTCCTTATTATCTATTTTTATTTTGTTATTTATTTAATTTTTGATTTCTTAAGTGAAAGAAATCAGTGATATTCAAAGTTGTGTGGTGATTACTCCACTTGATATTATGACCTCAAGGTTCATCCATTTTCCTATAAATTACTCAAATTTATATTTCTTTATGGCAGAGTTGTATTCCATGGCATGCAAATACCACATATTCTTTATTCTTGTACTGATTGACCTACAGACTGCTGACAAGATTGACTATTAAAATTGTGATGCTTTAAATGTGGGTGTGTATCACTATATTATGATGTCTTTTAACTCTTTGGGGAAAGATAAGTAGAAATATAATAGCTGGGTCAAATGGAATTTCTAGATCTAGTTTATTGAGACATCTCCATCCTGATTTCCATAGTGGTTTTGCTAGTTTACATTTCCTGTCACAATGTCGGATGGTTCTTTTTTCCTGAATCCGCTCCATGATCTTATCCTTTGGTTTCTTGATGATGACCATTCTTTCTGTGATGAGATACAATCTCAGTGGTATTTTAACTTACATTTCTCTAATGACCAGTGATGCATTTATTGCCCATTTTAGATTGGGTCTTCTTTTTTGGAGGGTCTGAGTTATAATGCATTCTAGCCCATTAGTCCTTTGTTTCAGAAATAGGTGCCAAAATGTTTTGCCCATTCTGGAGATTGTCTTTTCACTCTGTTGGTGGCTCCTTTTCTGTGCATATGCTTTTGATTTAATTTGTTCCCTTGTGTTGAGTCTTACAGTATTTCCTGTGAAACAAGGCTCTGTTTAAAACATCCTGCCTACCTTTATGATTTCAAGAGCTTTACCTTGTTTATCTTCCAGCAGTCAAAGTGTTTCTGTTTTAACATTTAGATATTTGATCCACTTTGAGTTTAGTTTACTAAACTGAGAGATATGGATTTATATTCAGTCTTCTACAAGTGGAGACCCACTCTCATACAGTGTATGTTTCTGTATCAGATAGTTGTATTTCTCTATCTTCTATTCTGTTCCACTTGTCCTCATCTGTTTCTGTGCAATTGCTATGCAGTTTGTATTACTGTAGCTTTGTAATATTGTATCTCGTTAGCATTGAAAACTGTTTAGAGAACATTTTATTACTTTAAGGACTACTATTTACTGTGAACTATAATATACCAGCCTCTTTCATAGATATTATCTCATTTTATCCTAAAAGAAAATCCTGTGAAGAAGATTAGTTTATCAACATTTTACAAATAACTGAATCTTCAACCTAAAGCAATTTACCTAGGTTAAAGGTATTAACTCTGATTAAAACAGGCCTTCTCTTGGGACTGTAGTTTGAAGTATACTCATATTTTGTAATTTACCTAAAATTTAGTTTAAATGTCTCAGAATACTTCACTTTTTCCTAGAATTAACATAATATTTTATTTAAATTAATTATCCAATTAGAAATGTAAATTTTTCTACAAAGTATTCCACTGCAGTGCTAATAGAATATTTTTAAATAAAAATTTATAAGACTGAGAAAAATCAGATTGTCAGATAATAAAAAAGATGTCTAGACAAATTTGAATTTCAAAAAAATATTTTTGTTATAAATGTGTACCAAATGTTGCATGGGACATAGTTATATTAAAAATTTATTGTTTAGCTGAAATCCTAATTGACCTACATGTTTTTGGTTTTATTTGCTGAATCAGGTAACTCTAAAAAGATTGTTCCCTTTTTCTGTCACTGTTCTATAAGTTTGTGAGACATTACCTAGATCAAAATAACCTACAGACAAAAAGTATATCTAGAATAATTTTCCAAGCATAAAATGCCGTTCACTTCAAGAAATCTAATTCCTAAGATTCCTGGTAGATCCCAAGGAGAATATAAGACCCAAGTAGATCTTTAGTAGACTCATTTTTACTACGAAATCATGGCTTAGTCTACTCACTGGAGCTAGTAAAGACTATCAAGAGGTCCTAATATTTGTTAGGGGTTCATTGAGGAATGAATGTAGGAATACCTACATGAAAAATTCATACAAATAATGGAAGAGGAAATGTAAGGTAACCATATTTAGTCAACTATTGATCCAATCTAACAACAGACGTGCTCAGAAACATGCTTAATGCAGATGACGCTATTGATGCTCTTACACAGTGGTTGCTAGTCAGTAGTTACTCTATCCGCATGGTTTCCTACGCACACGGTCCTCTAAATGACCCCCTGAATTCAAACACACCAGCCAAAGGGACTACAGGGATTTGTTATGAAATATCTATTTTCCTCCTAACCTTTATAATTTCTGTATGCATTGCCACTCTAAAAGGTTATATCCTCCATTCACCTTTTAGGTATGTATGATCATGTCACAAAGTTTAGGTCAGTGAGATATAATAGAAGTGTCTTTACATGGAATTGGGAATACGTATCTCTTTCTTTTTCTGTTTCTGGCTGGACTGAAGATGTGATGATTGGAGCTTAGCAGTGCTCTCGGGTCACTGCAGCATGTAGAGGGTTGTGCATTAGTAACAGGTAAGACCTTAAAGTCCTAGTGACCCCGGAGCCTGCATATCAGCCTGGAACTGTTTTTCTTAGATATTTTTCATGTAAAAGGGAAAAAAATTCAGTATTGTTGTATCTCTGTTTATCTTGTTATACTTCTAATGTGAAACTGAGTTTATCACAAGGGATACAATGCTTTATCTGGAAGTTTTGTCATTTTAGTTGTTTCAAATGTACTTAAAGGGAAGTGCTTCATGAAAAAGAAGTTCCTTCTAGATCTATAGAGAAAAAAGAAATCAGAATGGACGAGTTTCTTAAAGAAAGGAGGCACCAACTTCCCAAGCTAGTTAAACTAAAACTAATGCAAGTCTCTTGCACTAATAAAAATATTAATTAGAAGTAGGATTACTAAAAGACATCATACTTACAGAAGAGATTGTTTACTGGGAAATGTATATTATAATAAAATAGGTAAGTATCATAATTGCATCATGTATAGGTGCTATGGAAGCAAATTTTGGGTACAGATTGAATAGCGGACATGTCTGAAAAATTTAACAAACATATGCAAACTGAATCTTGAGGAGGTAAATGACATTGAAAACAATGAGGCACTGTGCAATGCCATGAAAGTTTCTATAAAACAAGAGCACTCAGCATTTATAGTGTGATGATATGGGTGAGTGGTCATAGCACTGGATGGTAGAGTGCCTTCTAAGCCTTAGCAGGGTATTTAGCCCATTATCAAAGTGAATCTTTTAGAAATAAATGGTTGTCACTTTCATTTGGGGAGTAGATTTCAAAGAAGTAAGATTAGAAGTACAGCATTACTTTATTTTTAAAAAACCTAATATCACATAACTACTTTGTGATAGGCAGCCTTAAATTATTAAAATATACTTTCTCTCCTCATGATTCCATAACCCCTGAAATTATATTACACCTTTAAGTTAAAATTTATTAAAATTGAGAGATTACTCAAGCCATTAAATGTCTTCTAACCTTTAGGGATTTTTTTTATACCTCGTTATGGGTTCATAAAATATAAACAATGATTTGATACTTTATGATTAGTTTCATCATTATTTAACTTTGCCACATGATCAGGATGAGAATGGTATGAACTATGGCAGTGAAACTATAGAGGGATGAACAGATGAAAGAGATAGTAAAAAATCAGAACCAACTGATTTTGATGTGGAGAAAGTGGGAAAAAAGAACGATATCTTAATTTTTGGAAAATGAGTTGTTTAAGAAATAAAAGTTATAAATTGATGACTTTTCTTTGGGATATGTTTACCATAAGATAGTCAATTGACAATATTAACTACATATATTTGAAATCCAAGATGAATTTTAGGTGAGAGATATATATTTTGAAGTGGGATAACTTGTATATGGATTGTTTGTGTTGGAAGCTTGGACCTTGTTGTGGTTATATAGAAGCAGAGGGGCTTTAGGAGGTATAACGTAATTTGAGAGGTCACTAGAGGGTCTTCCTTGGAGAGGGATTAACAGTTTTTATGAGACCTCAATTACTTCCTGAAAGTTTGAGTTCTTATTAAGAACAAGACTGTGCTTGCATTGACAGCACCTATTGTAAAAGTACAGACCTGGCCCTTGAATTATTCTCTAGGTTTCCATCTCACCATGTGATCTCTCCCTACGTCACACTCGTACTATGATGTTATGCCGTGAGCAAGACCCATTGACACACTCTCCAGACTTTCAGACTCCAGCCCTGTGAGCTAAGTAAACCTCTTTTCTTTATATGTGATAGGGCATCAGGTAGTTTTTTCATAGCAATGAAAAACTAACGCAGGAAAGCACAGTTTCAAGGTAATGCTAGAAGCCATGAATGTAAATAGAATTACCCAAGAAGAATACATAGAAATAAAAGAGAGAAAATTCGGGATTGGGAAACACTGTCACTTAATTCATTAACAGAATCAAAAGCATCTCTAAAAAGAATTGAAATAAATACACAAAGAATTAAGAAAAAGGAAGAGAGATCAATATCTTGGAGCAAAATAAGTAGAATGCTCTGAAAAAAAAACACATAAAATTAGAAAGACAATGGAAAATGTGTGCTTTGGCTTTAGCAATGTAGAGGTCATTGTTTGGAGGTGTGGAATGTGGGGGTAAGTTTCAGATTTATAGTAAGGTGAATGCACAAAATGTTAAGGATGAATAACTTTTGAGAAGAACAATTCTTTCAAGATGCTTGACAACAGAAAGAAAGCTTACAATAATAAGGGTCTAGGAGTAATTTTGGTTATTTGCTTTAAGCTGAGACACTTGAAATTGTTAAAATTGAGTTGACATATTTTGAGACCTAGATGTTGAAGACATAAGACAAAGAAAAAATGATATAAAAATCATTAAACAGACAGGAAATAGTTTATATGAAAGAATTAATTGTCTTGAATTTTTTATTACTAACATTTGCATTCCCTGATATTGACACTTTTACCTGAATCATGAAATGCAATTTTAAATGTGTATTATATGCATATACCCTAATATGTATATACATACATACTCTTCATATATGTAAACATACATATCCACAAGCACCATGCATGTATAAATACACACATACACACACATATGTATATATATATTGAGAGAGAGAGAGAGAGAGAGAGAGAGAGCAGCCAGAGAGTCATCAATTTGTAAAGTTACTATGGTTAGCTTGTTTGATTTTTTTTTTTTGGCCTTAAAGTTATTCTAATAGAAAAGTCCAATTGTCTGTGAGCCACAAATCCACTTTATTGATTTTTCCCCTTAGTGTGGTACTGACTATCCATGTCCCTCAGGTTGCAGAAGCCACTGAATACATAGATCTATGTAGAGTAACCTGGCCTTAATGCCAAAATTGTAGAGAAAGAAAGAAAGATAAATTTTTCAGAACATGAGAGCATTTGTATTCTTATATTCAATTATACTACAAGCCCCTAAAAGGCAAGAACTGTAGCAAATCATTCTCCCTTTTCTGTGAACTAACCTGTTGTTACAAACTAGACAGAGAGCTAATAGAGCTTGATAGCCATATTGATCCTTCATTTGTGTATTGGGAGTTTTGACTTCTATAGTGTCCTTTTATATAAGTGCCATATGTATCTGAACTGCTTTCTTACCACATTAAATCAACTAAAATACCAAGCAAAGCCCTTTCTCAATAGAGTATTCAAAGTGTCACTATATTGCTCGTAATCTCTTTACATTCTTTGTTCTCTCAATCAACTGCTTCTTATTCCTTTTGATTTTCAAGTTTGACCTTTAAGTGTAAATTTTAATTTTATGACATAGGCTTACATTAAGATAGCTGTCATTTTGTCAAAATTAAACACATTCTGATTTTCAAAAAGTAACATATGTTAGCTCTTTGTTTCCTTCTAATTTTAGAGATGCAAGTGATGACATAGTGCTTTATCATTGGCTGCATCAGCAGTTAGCTTTGCCAAGTAAGGTTGCTAGCTCTTCTAAACGCAAATTAAAATGAAAAAAGGAGGAAAGCATTAGCAGGCAGCAAAATGATGTGGTATGCGGCCAACAAGGTAATATCGTTTACTGCAAGCCAGTGTGTCCAAGACGGAGTATTATCTCATCAACGGTGGTAAACCTAAGACCTAGTTCCCATGTCTGAGGAGGAGATGGGATGGGATGGAGGAGAAAGTAATCACTCACTAAACCAGTAATCAGCATTTTTCCTTAACTACCAAGGAAGGGATTTTACTAACTGTGAGTGCAGTTTTCTTGCTATGAGAAAACTAAGGAAAAAATGCATAATCCTTATTTATTCCAAGCATGAACACTTTTGGCAACAAGGCAGAATCTTCAGTGCCCTCCTCACTCACAAAGCACCACTATACATTATCAAACAGTGGGTATAGAACATCTCATCTATTTTTGGAATTTCCTTTCATGTTCATAAAAGCATTCCCAGTTTTCTCTTTCTGAAGGCTGCCGCTTGGACTGAAGCTGCCAGTGCCCTTCCACATCCCTCATCCTACTTCATTACAGAACATTCATAAAGACACACTCTGTCTCCTGTCAATAACCGTGTCTGATGTTCCACAGAAGCTCTGTGTAATACATGCAGAACAATGGAGCTAGACTCCGAGATAAATTACGCTCACAACAACTTTCAGCGATGCGCCTGCCCCTGGACGCTGCCGGTGGAAGTGATGTGGGTGCTCAGTGTGAAAGCGGGGTGCACAATAAAGTAATACTCATAAATCCCAAACAGGCATTACCCTTTCTTAAGGCATGTTAAAGTGCTTTGGAAAAGGAGCCTAGAGGTGCAAACTGTGTTTATAGGCATTCCGATCATTAATGCGGTCAGTTACAGTGTGAAGGCAGGCACCCCTGGGCTGAGGCCTCTTTTCCTTGCCGTAGCCTGAGCCCTATGATTGTGATGGTGAAGTGGACATACTGCATGTGGCTCTGCTGTGTTCTGCAGGGCCCTATCAACTACTTCCTTGGGTTTAGCTTTCTTTGTTTCTTCTTTTTTCTTTTAAATAACATATTCATCTGAATGGCTTTTAAAGTCTTCTATCCAAAGTGCCTCAAAATCAACATGAGAAGTGTTAGGGAAGGAGAATGTAATGTGACTTGTTTAATAGGATAGGAAACAAAATGACACCAGTGCTTTGCAAATTAGACATCAGATCTGCTGCATTCAACTCTGGTTCTCTGTTATTCATTTATTTATTCAGTGTGTGTGTGTGTGTGTGTGTGTGTGTATCTTTTTGAGATAGATTCTCATTATGCAGTTAAGTCTGCTCTTGAACTCACTTTGTAGCCTAGGCTGGCCTTGAACTTGCAGAGATTCTCCTGTCTCAGCCTCCCAAGTGATGGTATTACAGGCATGTGCCACAACACCCAGTTTCTACATATTTAGCACTCATTAAAAACAAAATTCAGAATGATGACTGTCAAGATAAAGAGGTTTATTTTCTGCTTTTTGTATATTTTCTGTCCGATTACACATATATCATGCAATCGGGTAGTAATTTCAGAACTACACAGTTTACACAGAGGATGCAGGGTAAATGTCTCTACTAGTACAGTCAAGGTAAGTCTTTGATTAATATTCATAAGATTAAATTTTCTGTCCTTTTTTCATTGTTCATATCAAGTATATGCCGTACGAATAAAATACTACTGCATTGCAGGGGGAAAATGTACTCAATTAGTTGCCTTCCAAGTCTCCTAACAATTTATCATTTATAATTTCTGATATGTTGCATTTCCCATGAAACTTAGAACACATACAGTAAGTATTACTGGGGTCCATTGATATGTAGTGGAAAATTCAGAAATTTCTGGGATCCCAGAAAATAGCATATATTGTTCATTCTGAGTATTACTAATATATATTAATAGTGCTCCAAAATTTAGTTCAGCAAAGATCATATTTTCAGGATCATTCTATCACTGCATGCATTAATCATGGTTGATAAAGGAATAAACACTGCTCAAGGATTTCAGGCCTCTTCACTGTTCATAGTACTTCTATCAGTTACTCGATAGGTGCTGTAACTGGAAAGGAAAAATTCCAAATGTCCAGATAGAATGCCATTGGGTTACAGTCCTAGGTCCTATAGATTTCTGTCATAGCGGTTTTGCAATCTATACAACAATTAGATAGAAATATCACAGTTACTACCCTATGAATGAAAGGTTAGTGTACCATCCAGTCAAGTATACTGAATGATGTTCAGGAGATGCAGCCATGAAAGGAGGAATAGATTTATATACTACATGCATTTATGTAGCCTTTCATAATTTATCAACATATTTTCATATAACATTTTCAATAGAATATTCTATTTAAAAGTATATTCTATGCAGTGTATCAAGTATTTAAAGTATAATATAGACAACATTTAGTAGACAAATCCATTAAAGTAAAATAATCATATACTAGAGGCTACATATAATTTACGTATTTTATTACTGAAAGCTCCATTATATTAATCAAGAAACAGAAGCTTATAAGGATGTTGCACAATGAAGATGTTGTCAATCTAACAGTCATGCTTCAACCTCGACAGATTACCACTTTAATAGCACTTGAATATTTGCCCAAGGTGACGTCTTTGTTTTTCTAATCTTGTTAGTGTTATTGCTCTTTGAAGGATGCTATAGTGCCCAGTACATTACAAGCATTCATTGGTCCCCCAAACGATGAATTACATGGTAAATGTATAAATTCCTCACAGTGACTCTGCATTAGCATTTTTGATTATCTGTTAATTTCGTTTCTTACTAAATACCCAGCACTGTGCCACACTTTAGTATCTAAATGATACAACCATCAATTACAGGGTGTCACCAGAATGGCCCAATGGCCAATCTGCTGCTATCTTCATGTTTTCTACAAATTGAAATTCTTAATTTTCATCCCGGTCACGAAACTATAATCCATATACTGAAATTTTCAAAGCATTACACAATAATTTGACAGTCTTCTTGGGAAACCAAAGAACCTTAAAAGATCATATCTAATAATTAGTATTCCATATAATCATTACTAATTTTACTGTCTAATCTACCTTGGTTATCACTTGGCCAAAACTAAAATTTTGGTGAAATGGTAGAAATTAAAATGGTACTAAAGCTAAGGTTCAAGGTAAAGGTGAAGAATTTTTGTGAGTATGTTACTTTTCCATAAGAACATCACCTCTGAGAATGTGTCCTTATGACATGTAAAATAGGCACAGATGAACCACTAACATGGGTCAATGATCAAGTGATATGTGGTGTCTATATCTATTATTATGTAGAAAATGAAAATACTTATTATGGATAAACACGTTTAATTCACTGCTATAATTCTAAATCTTATACATTTTTAATTGCACTATTAACTTTTTTTCTCTCTGCTGGCTGGCCATGTCTATGACTTTGTACTTTAGTTAGTAATACTTTTAACTACAGTACTATAGATAAGACCTAATCTGAAGTTTAAAAATCTAGTTTATGTTCTCAAACATTTTTCAATGAGCTCTAATCAGTACTAGCAAAAACATCCAGACTTGGTCTTTCAGTAATTTCAATTCAATTCTCATAATGTTGTTCATCTATTTCCTTTCCATTTCCTTCCCTTCCCTCCCATCATGCTTTTTTTCCCTTCATCCTGGCATGTGAACTTAGGATCTTCACTCTGAGTTACATGCCCAGCTATTTTTATTTTTATCTTATTTTGAGACGAAATTTGCTAAATTGCCCAGGTTGGACTTGAATTTTCGATCTCTCTGCCTCAGTGAGCCAAGTGGCAGGGAATAGTAGCACATGCCACCATTCCGGGCTCTGGCCCTGTTCCATGGGGTTTAGATCTGTTAAAGAAAGTTGGGCTGTCACAGTAACACAGAGCTGGAATTCATCTGCTGTTTACTATCAGCCTTAGATTACTTATTAATTTTTCTTTCCTCTAAAATTTGATCAAATGTATATTGTAGAATTTTTGCAAGGAAGAAATATAAATACTTGCCTTGTACCTACTAGCTAACATAGCAACCCCCCCCACAAAAAAAACCCCAAACTAAAACCAAAATCTCAACACAAAACACCAAACTACATGAGTCAAATCTATATCCACGAGTTTTAGGACTAGACAAGTGAATAGAAATATTTAAGGTCATGGAGCATGTGAAGTACAGAAGTAGGCTTGGTCTTCTCTACACCCAGTTTTTGCCTGCTATTGTTTTTACTTTCTTGTACTTCCTTTGAAAGTCAGAGCTGGCTCACAGCAGGGTTATAAACTACAGAGAGGAGACACAGGCTTACAGAATGTAGCAGAACATAGAGAAGCAAAAATACATGTTGTAGTTCATGGGTCACAGCCAGAGCAGGAGGAGCTTTCCAACCAGTGTCCAAGGTCCTGTTCCACTGTGAGCACGCAGAGCCATGCGCAGCCCAGAGTGCCACAGAAGAGGCTGGAAGTGGGCAAGAACCTGGCAGCCCTAGAGTCTGTGGAGAGCTGCAGTCAGTTTGTAACCATTGGCAGTAGGAGCTTAGACTCCACAGGACAGCGGTCCCTCTGAATTAAGCTGAGAAGTCTCTCTGAACAAATACTGCTCCTCCGTGCTTTTTAGAATACAAGAAGGGGAGAATTAAAACAGAAAAGAAAAAAAAAAAGAACAAAGGCCAAGAAACCTCTCCATTTTCTCTCTGTTAGTTAAAGACTCAGGGAAGCTAGTGGCATAATTCTGTACAAGTCCCAAGGACTGAGAACCAGGGAAATAAACGGTGCAGCAACCAGTACAGGTCCAGAGGCCTCTAAATAGGAAAGGGGGCACGTTAGAAAATCCAGAACTGGAAAGCCTAAGAACAAAGGATGCTAATATTTCAGGGCAGAAGACGAAGATGCTAGTTTTAGAAGAGCAAATTCACTCTTCCTCCACATTTATGTCCTATTTAGCCCTGTATGGATTGGATGATGAATACCTGCATTCCTGGCGGTAGATCTTCTGTAATGGTAGAGCCCCTCTGAGACTCCCTCACCAGCACACCCAGGATTGTTTTCCCAGCTATCGGGCCACCCCTTCACCCAGTCAAGTCGACACACTAAAGAACCATCATAGGTCCCCGTGCTACTAAAGTTTTGTGACTGCTAGAAAATCTATCTTCAGATAGATTAATACATGATTAATATATAATAGTGAACAAAAGAATTCTACATATGAACTGAAAACAGTGTTTAGATAAATTGTAAAATATATACAACTGATTAAATACTACACAATGAATATTATGGGTTTTATTATAGTATAATTTTAAGTGAAAAAAAATCTAGACATGTAATGCATGGTAGGGTTAAAATTATATATAAAATATACAAATAACAAAGTGCTTTTGGCTGCATTGTTGTGACTGCCTCAATGTCCTTACATGACTCAAAATATTTATGTTCTATAGTCATTTTGACTTTGAGGAAGAGCCATAAGTCACACAGTGACAGACGTGGTGAATAAAGTGGATAAGGAGACACTCTAGCATTTTCCCTTTGGTTGGCACTCTGAAACAGCCTTCGCCTTACTTTTGACCACATCTCATAAAGACATGAAAGACGAGTTCCAGAACTGCTTCACAAAGCTGTGGGAATAATGAACAAGTGTATTCAAAACGAGTAGGATTATCTTAAGGAGGGTTAATGGCAATGCGTCTTTTACTGTAATACATTTTTAAAGTTAAATTTTCCTCAAGTATTTTGATAACACCTTGTGTGAAAAAAGTAACAAATTATGTTGTGGTGGAGAGTTCATAAATTTTTTTTCAGGTTTTGTTTTTACTTTGCTTTTCTATGGATTTAATTTTTCTAATAATAAAAGGAGAGAAAAAAGAAAAGCCTAAGGATTCAAAGTCTGAGGCTGTAACTATTTTTTAAGAAGGGAGTCCATTTTGAAATGTCTCTGGCTTGTTCAGGGAGCCAGAACTCTGAACATTTGGTATAGATATTTTTCCTAGAGCAGGGGTCAACAGACTATGTGTGAAAAGCAAGACCATTAATATTTCTGTCTTTATAGATTATAAGATTATGCTAACAACTACTTAGTCTATGACCTTACAACACAAAAAGGAGCCATAACAATAGGTAAGAAAGTGAGTGTAAACTATGAAATACCATGAGGAAGGAGCTAAGCCATCATGGTTTTTATATTTCTAGAGTCCAGCATGGAAGGTGTGAATACACACTTATTGGTCAAAAGGAAGGAAGAAAGGAAAGTTGTCAATTTTAGTATTGAGATCTAGCCTCAGTTGGCCACATTTTTCTTAAGTAGCCTAAATGTCATAAATTTGAGAATTGCTCAAACTCTTTTTGTGCATGGGAAAAGTATAAATAATATATCTGAGGGACAGCTCTGTGAACAAGGATCCATGGTGGAACTGAGGCAGCTCAGCAAGAAAGCAATTCACCTCCCTTCCTGCTAAGCACCCTTGGCATGAGCCAGGAAGAGAACCAGGTACAATCTCCTGTGAGCCTACTGGCACATGGGCGAAGAATCAAAGGTCCTATCCCTTCCCCCACCTGTAACTGGGGGCACATGTCTGACCAGCTCTTGGGAGGATGACCCTATGCAACATAGCAAACATGGGGGATTTCTTTCTATCTTCTGTTTGAAGGCAAATGTTGTTTTCACTGTTTTGCTTTGTTCTGATTAATTGTTTTGCTCTATCCAGTGTTCTCTTTCAAATGGTTTTATAATGTTTTGTTTTTGGTTTGATTTTGCTATACCTGAATGGATGGACAACCATTATGAAAATAACAAGATATACTATGGTAGCTTCATTGTTATCCCAGTATCCTGTTGTGAAGTTCTGTACCAGTTTCACCGCATTGTTTCAATTGGCTTTATTCTGTCTTATTCTGTTGTATTTTACTACCTTCAAAAAAAAAAAAAAAAACAAAAGAAAGTGAGTGTAATTTCATTTCAACTCAAAAATAAGCAGAGATCGATTATATTTGCAATCCATAATTTCTCCACTCATAATCTAGAATAAAAAAGTTTACAATGAGAAAAAAATTCACGATGCATCCAGTTCCCTGCCCCGCATTAGCCAGCCAGCGGGGACACCTACTGTCACCGTTTCCCTCCCTGTAACCCAGGCAGTGTCTCCAGGCAATGCAGTGCTTCACATGCATGAGACACTGAGTGAATATTTATACAATGATACGTGCAAAGCTGACTAAAACCTAAGGCTCGGAATTTATTCTCTCCTGTGTCTTAATACTGACCATAATTTCTAACAAGTCATGGGACCTAATAAATTTATACTTAAGGAAAATTGTTCACATACAGGCAAATGCATACTTTGAAACTTCTGGGGAAGGATTTACATCAAATGGCTTAAAATACTGAAATATGTACTAGCACTAATAGTAGCACACTTTGATCAAAATTTGAAAACTTGAAAAGAAGAAAGAAAGAGGAAGGGAAAGAGAAAGAGACAAAAGGAACAGAATGAGAAAAAAAGGAAAAGGTGATCTTTTCCTTGAAATTTTCAGTCATGTATCTTTGAAATTAACTGATGAGAACCAAATATTTATGATACTTTGATATCACAAAGTATCACTTTGTTTAAGTACTTTGATATATTTAATTCAAAACTGCAATAAACACTGAAATAGGGATCATGGCTCCTATTGATTGTAGGGATGAAAACTGATCTGAACACTAACTTGAAATGACTTTTCCTGAATTGACTATCCATATGGACACAAACTTAGACATTCTGATTTCTGGTATCTTTGCTAAGATTTCATGACTATATTGACATTCCACAAAAGGTGATAGAGTAATAAATGGAAGAAGAAAATTCACTGATGTAAATTTGTTGACCTTACTTAAAATTAATTGAACATGAATTTTGGAAAAACTTAAAAATACTATAAAGCATAACTTTCCAAAATTCAAGGAAAATTAAATGCTCTTTTGCAATAGTAATACCAGAGATTGTTATAGATTCTCAGTCAATCCTTCTGTTTGATTTTTATACTGTATTCAGTTTATTTTCCATTATGTTAATAATTGATTACCTCCATGGTATGATGAGAAAGCTTCAGATAAATACATCAATCTGAATCTACTTGATGGGATTTTTCTCTAAAAACTAAGCATGGTTTTGTGACAGTAGAAATTTAAGGCCAATTAATTTTTTCTCAGTAAGATGGAGCTGAAGAGTGAGGTAACTCTTAGTGAAATAAAGAACAAGTATTTAAAAAATAATACTTCAATTGTTTCACAATCTTCTTGAATAACAGAACTCCTATCATTTCTAGTGAAGACTATGTGAGATGACAGGATGAGGAAAGTTTTCCCAGGGAAGTTAGAGTGGTTTCATTATTTGAAGCCATTTGAGATAATTTCTTCCCCAGTAGTCCTAAAGCATAAATTTGTCTTTATATGAATGACTTTTCTTATCAGACTTTTATTTAAAAACTTCTGACTTACATGAACTATGCCAGGTATTAAAAAAATAGCAGATATTGCAGAAGTCAGAGGATTAGAAAGAGAAAAATATGTGTTGGGAAAGGGTAACAACCCCAATGACACTGTAAAACATGTAATTTTTCTAAAGGCCATATTAATTCACTGAAGGAAGTTGGTTATTCTTCAACAATTACTTTAAAAACACAAGAAAATAAACTAAAACATAGTGAAACCAAAAAGGAAGAAACAAAATATCAGAATAGATTATAAATATGAGCACAGACTGTCCTAGTGGTATCTAATATGCAATTTTCTTGGAATACTTTTCTCAGCTGTATTGTCTCTCACCAGCCTGCCAAGTAAGATCTTAATCATTAGTCACCCCTCATTTAATTATTATAAAAATGCAGGCCTTCCTGAGTCTGTATGTATCCGATTCTGCCTCCTCTGTCACCTGAAGAACTTTACCTATGACACCTTTCTGATGAATCCTAAATCTATAGATAACACCCACAACACACATTCTAGTTTTGCTTTTATAATGACCTAAGTCACATTCCACAGGCAACTCAAAGTCAGCAGGTCTGAAAACACAGTCCTCACTCTGCTTCCCCTTTCTGTTCCTCAGGGCTGCTGACCTTCGCTGACTTCTTTCTAAGCACCCTTTCAATCCCTGTGGAGCTTTCTCAAGGGCAGCATCTCCCTAGGTTCTCAGCCTGCCGCTGGCCTTTGTGTCTGCCCACGGCTGCCCTACAAAGTTCCTGACACAGCTTGAAACCTTTCACTGCTTACAGTGAAAACTGTTCTTCCAAAGTGATTTTAGTTTGAAAAATTCTTAAAGAAATGTAAGTTAAAATTGCTGCCTTCTTTAAGAAATACTCTGGGAAACAAGTGCCCAATCCTTTCTTCTTTATCTGAAGTCCAAGACCATGTGCTAATAGCTAGTGCTTCAAAGTTTTCTCAGGACTACATAAGTTCAATAGCTTTAGGAATTCCTATACATTCTACATAACCTCATGACTATATAAGCTCAATAACTTTAGGAATTCCTATACGTTCCTACCAGAAGTCGCTTATATGTGTAACAATTATATATATATATATATATATATATATATATATATATATATATATATATATATATTTAAATACATGCATATTACCCATTAATTAATTACATGGTATATCATTCTGATGGCTTGCTATAAGTACCACTTTCTTTATTTCAAAGCAGCTGTCTCTATTCCTCAAATAGACAGTGTGTCTTCCCCTAAATTATAAAGAACTCTCTCAGGGTATAATTATTGAATTTTTAATAGGTCATTAACTGAAATTTGGGAAGATTTTTAGACTTACAGATATATTCTATGACTGAGAGATTGAAATCACAAAATACTTCATTTCTTGACTTTCCAAAACACAGTAGCCCTGAAAGTCAGACTACTGTACTTAAGACCTAAAGATAAAGACCTCACTCTTACTAACAGTACCAACAAATGCCCTACTTCCCACTGTAAGACAGTTGACAGAGAGGTTAAGGAGAGAGAGAACTCTTAGGAAAAGGTAGTTACTTGCCCTCAGAATTCAAAGTATTTGGTACAAATGCTTTAAGAGTTATTCAAAACAATGCTGCGGACTTACAAGAAAGAGAAAACAGTAAACTAATTTGATAATATATCTGATTAGGTAATGCTCTTCTCTTATGTTGTAAGAGTGGGGAAAATGAGAATTCACGAGTTCTAACACAGTCAAGAATTCCAGGCAAAAGGAGGTTAGTGTTCCTTTATTTCCAGGTCCAAATAAGGAAGGAAGTTTACTCCCACATTGCCCCTAGATCAGAGGGTGATTCTTGGCAGAGGCTAGGACTAGGAACTCTAGTCTTTCTGCAGCTACCCCGGTGGGTAATACAAGGAGGGTGGTGCCAGGAAAGATTAAACTACTGAAGGTCATGTCTTTCCCAGGAATCCCAAATACCGAAGGTTGCCAAGTACAGCAGAATGATCTCCTCTTTATGGGGATGAATGATGGATGATCACCATTTTCATGTCAGTCATAGATAATACGCCCAGTGTGAGTTTTGAATGGCAAAGAGGTATAATTCATTTTTAACAAGTTACCTAACAAATGCTTGCTCTTTTTTTTAATATTTACTGTCTCACACACCTAAAAGCACAGAAAAGGGAAAGATGGTCTCTGAGATGCAAGCCACGTTCCACTTTTCCAAATTCTTCCATTTTGAGTTATTGAAATCCTAGCATGACTTGTGGTGAGGAAAGCAGGGGAGGGGAACAGAAGTTGACTTCGAAATTTTAAAATTAATAGAGATCATGCTCATCCTTGGAAAAAAGTGTTACTCAAATTGTAGACAATTTAAGAAATCTGATCAAATTGCTATCAAAGAGCTGTTGTAAAAGAGGGAATAGTACATAAAACCTGGAAGAAAGCCAGACTAAAATACTCCACTGTCATATTCAAGACAGTAGGGAGTTTTATAAAATTCACATACTGTATTTTACTCTGCTTATTTGTTTACATGTTTAAAATCTCAAATAAAATTGTATTAAACTTCTTAGGTCAGAAATTAGACTGTATAAAAACCACTGTATAGAGAGCAGGTTATATTTATATGCTAAAAGTATTAAATAAATATTTGTGAGTAAAAACTAAGGAATTAATTATGAATGAATTGAAAAATAATTTAAGAGTAAGATACAAAAGTACTAAGTAAATGTGGATTATAGAAATCCTTTTGACTCTCAATACCTTTAATAACAGCCCAGCTAACTACAAAGGAGCAAATATAGCTCTGACAACATTTAAAACAAAAACAATCCTGTTGCAAAAGAATAGCAAAGAATATTTGTAATCACGTGGGTAGGTGTATACTTAGGTCTCCTGCTCCTTAGCTGTGTGGTATATACAAGTCATCTCAAACAAACGAATAGATTACAATCTCTAAAAATCTACCAACCCCCGAAAGCATGCAGCAAGATGCAGCAGAAAGAACAATCATAATCACAGTTCATAAAATCTCCATCAATAGCTTCATTTGGCGTGTGCTATCATAGTTTTGTTTCATCTGGGTTATTTCAGTTTGATTCATCTAGGTTAAAAGCAAGCTGTCACAGTTCTCTTTGGCTCACTGAGTTCTCTGTGTATTATTCTTTACTCAAGGTCACTATGCTTTGGACTTGTGTTATGGAAAAAAAAACTGAAAACTTAGCAGACTTTATGCATGCCTAACCCAGTATGATACAAGCAATGCCATGTAACAGACAAAACAGTAAGTTCCCAAACATGTTTTCTAAGTGCATCTTCTCCTCTACGTGCTGATGACACTAGATACAGCAAGGAACAAAAAACAGTCATTTTAAAGTTAACAGGTGGCATCATTCTGTAATGGAAAAAGAATCAGGGCCTCATTTGCATCATGAAAACAAGCAGCCAAATTCAGTTATCTGCTGGACAGTGAAAAAAATATTTAATTATTGGAAAATATAAGTAATTGGAAAAGATAAATCATTATACCCAATAAAAGTATGATACTGCCACTAATCCCCTGCAAGAAAATCACCAAATAATTAATTTTGTTAATAGATATTTTAACTGATTTTAAAGTGATATTACTTGTAGTTTTGATTTACATTTACTGATTTGCAAAATTTTTCCCCATATACTTATTGACCATTTGTGTATCTTCTTTTGTGAAATGTCTAATTAGGTTATTTGCCAATTTTTAAACAGGAGTACTATTGCAATTACTACTGTTGAGTTCCTGGGGAGTCTTATAAACTCAAGGTATTAAGCACTTACCAGATTATAGTTTGAAAATATTTTCTTCCATTCTATGTGTTCATTCTAAACTGTTCCAACTGTACCATTTATTGTGGAGAAGCTTCTTAGCTTGATGTAGTGCATTTGTCTAGTTTTGCTTTTATTGCTTGTACCTTGGGGTTCTTATTAAAAAGTCCTTCCTCAGTCTATACTGTGAGAATTTAAATTTTGTTTTCTTCTGCCTGTTTCATAACTGTCTTACATTTAATTAATCTGTTTTGAGTTGATTTTTATGTATGATGAAAAATAGGGGGCTAATTTCATCCTTTTGCATTGAATATCAAATTTTTCTAGCATCATTTACTGAATAAGCTGCTCCTTCTCCAATGTCTGCTCTAATTCCTTTGTTGAAAACTATTTGGCAAATGATAAAACATTAAACATAAATGATAGCAAGGATAAAGAGGAAAGGGAACCTTGAGGCATGGTTGATAGGAATGTAAATTCATACAGTCACGGAAGAAAACAGTATGAAGATTTCTCAAAATGTTAAAAATCGAGCTGCTGTGTGACTCAGCAATCCCATTTCTAAGGAATACAAAATCCCACTTGTAAGTATATGGAAATGACAGACTTCTTCATTTCAATGTTTACTGCAATGCTATTCACAATACTCAAGATATGAAATCAGGCTGAACACCAGTCACCGGATGAATGGGCAATGAAGGCATGGTATAAATACACAATATCGCTCAGTCATAAGAAAAGATGAAATCTGTCACCTGCAATAACAATGATGAAGCTAGAGGACATTAGGTTAAGTGAAATAAACAAGACACAAAATGACAAATACCGTATGATCTAACGCATAAGCAGGCGAAGGTTTATTCTCATAGAGATAGAGTGGAACAGCAGTTAGGAGACTGGGGTGAGGAAAGGCTGGTCAACATATACAGTGTTACTGCTTGATAGGAGGAATGAGTTCAAATATCAAATTAAACAGCAAGATCTCTACAGCTAAGAGTAATGCATAATGTGCTTCAAAATAGAAAGAAGAGAAAATTCTAAGTATTTTACTTGAAAGCAATTAATACATGGTTGTGGTGATAGATATGCCAATTTCTTTTCTTTTCTTTTCTTTTTTTTTTTGTACCGGGGATCGAACTCACAACCTCATGCTTGCCAGACGTGCTTATGCCACTGAGCTAAATCCCTGACCCCTAGATATGACAATTTCATATAATGTAGATGTGTATAAAAACATTTTGAACTCAAATTTGTACAATAATTATATGTCAATTAAAAATAAAGCTTTAATGAGAAGCTTTTTTATCCTAAGGCCAGTTTCTCAGAGCATGTGACATCAATCATTCCAACCCCAAAGATATGAGAGCAAAATGATGTTTTAACAAAAGAAAGTTAATAAAATGTTGACTTGCTTTATGTTTTCTTTGACGTATCTTATACTAGAGCTCTCTAACCAGTGTGAGATACAAATTCTCACTTCAGGAATTTTATCGAGGGTGATCAAAGAATGGCTGATAAATTGTAGCATAACTTGATTCTATGCCATTTAAATATAACATTATAGATGCAGCATTATGAAAGATGAGAAACTGGTCAACTCCCCAATGCATCTGATTGGTATCAAGGCATTGATGGAAGGTAAGGAATTATCAGGTGTAAGTGATGTGAGACATTTCATGGAGAAAAATAAAACAAAGAAACAAGCAAGAGCAGGTGACAATGGGAAAACATTTTGACAAAATGATAAGCGTGAGAACAGAGTTTACAAAGTTTACAAATTTACAAAAACAAGTTGTATTTATTAAAGAAATTCATTGTTATGTAGCCCTTCCTGAGTTCTACTTTTATCCTGTAAATAATATGGACTTGGCAAAGATTAAAATTTGGTTTAACCACACCAAAAATTCAGGCATTTAAAAAATAACCCATATTAATTTCTAGCATTGACATTGCAAAGACAATTTAGATACAAGGTTTAAAAAGTTTATAGCAGATATTACTGAATTATAAAATTCATGAGGTGTCAGACCCTTTCCGAGAGGGCTTTCTGTCCTACTGCACCACTCAGTCTGATTTATGTGATCTTGACATGAATGGTCTAAAATAATAATTATAATACATCCTGAAAGTTATAGGCTGTTTCATACATATAGTATTCTCATAGAAGTATGGGAATACTTCTCAAAGTTTAGGAAAAGTTTAGGAAACTTTAGAAAAAATTCACCATGATATGGAACATATTTTTCCCATGAAAAAATCTGTCAGGATATGGATTATACATATCCATATATAGGCTACATATCTTCCCAAAATAACCATTTGTACATGAATAATCAAATCAAAAATGAATATCAACATGGTTAAATTTTCTCATGTCCTAAACTGCCACTAGAAAAGAAAGCATGTTATTTGAACAAAATTTGTTATGAGATGGAGTGTAATCAGTACTTAATCTTTTTATTTATGCTACCTTTATTTTAAAGATAGTAGAGCCTACCAACTAGAAATATATAGATTTGACAAAAAGTGTATCAACTGTGCGTCAAAACATCTAAATCAGACTGAGATATTATTGATTTTTAAAGTAGTATGCTCAAAAACAGTTTTTGAATATGGTATATCAGAAACTTTAGCTGATGATCCTAAAATTGCTGTTAATATTAAAGTACTTTAAAGAACCTAATATTGCATCTTATCAATAATTCATCAATAAATGTTATTTTATTTGTACTTCTTATTCTTTATGAGAAATGAGATAGGAAACAAGTCATTGTTAGTATTAACCTCAGTGCTGCCTATATCTGTGTACCTTAAGGGCCAAAGCAATATCTGAGCACCTAGGTAATAAAAAAAAAATCCATTGCAATGTTTTATTGCAACAAATGATAGTGTCTTTCCATGTGTTTCTGCTCTCACTATTTGAGTGGTCTGCTGTTATAATGTGAACTTGCTGATTATTCAAAATTACACAATTGCCTCTATTATAGGAGGAAGAAAATAAATGCTCCATTATATGTTTACTAGGTAAATTTATGTCTCATAATGTGACCACCAAAATATGAACACATAATTAAATGATACCTTTCACAGCAGTAGTTCCTTTTTTTCTGAAGATATAATCTAAAAAGTAGTTCTAAAAGATCAAAAATCATATCTGATTTGATTGGATTTCTGTGCATTCTGCTTATATGCTTGCATTTCAGCGGGTGTAGAGTTAAGTGTGTAAGTTCCCACTGTGTTAATGGGAACGCTAAGTACCGGTTCCCACCGAGCAGGGATTATGTGTTACTTTTATGCTCAGTATTTGCGCTATTTTCGATGTCGGCTACATTGCAGGATAAGCAGCTAGAGAGGTGAGACATATGTGTAAAGCTGTAGGACACAAAGAGAGATTTAAGATGAAACAAGGAAATGGGAACCACAGATGAATGGCTGGATTAAACATCAAATGATGTTTAACAATACTGAGTGAATGATAGTGTTTGAACAAAAGCACTATTTCTTGAATAGATTAAACCAAATTGAATTTCTACTGATTTATAGCTAAGAAGGACATCTGTCACTACTCAAATTGAAATCAATGTAGGAAACTTTCACTCAAAATATATGATCATCAAAAGAAAATGGGAAGAAATCCTTAGGCTACAAGTGGGGATTTATGCTTCTGAAGTTTACTGACAGCCCTCTATGAGTTAACTGTTTGCCTCCTAACAATTTGCTAGTTTAAGTGTCTTTCTGATGATGAATCACCATGTGCCCTAGGAAGCTTGCTTGCTGAGGGTGCTCCAGGGTAGTCCGTTCTCTCCCCAATAAACAGCTCTCCGACTTAGTAAGATGCAATAATTTGCATGGGAAAAGCTGGGTTTAATGACTTCATTTGGATCAAGAGGGATTATTCACCCTAATTCATTCAGTTCTTAGAACTGTCGTGAGCTGCTTTATTTATGTTTCCACAGCTGGAGGCAGACATTCTGCATAGTCTGGGGGTATTGGTAGATTTAGGGAGCATCAACACATCACTCACGTGAACTGTCAGACTGTTACTATTCATTTGCAGCTATTCTATTACCTCTTCCTCTGTAATCTCAACACAGACTCCTTCCTTAGACTACCAGTTACTCCAGCAACCTTGAAACACACAAGTTCTTGTCACCAACATCCATTTTTCTGGATCATTACCTTGAGCCATATCCAATTTACCCCACGTCAAGCTTTCCTTCTAAATAGCTATCACAACCATCCACGTGAATATTTTCACTATCAATGCCTACGTCATCCTTCACATGGAGGAATTTATAACTGTTCTTCCATCAATCTGTGTCCTTCCAGCACAGTGGCACTGTGTCAATTTTCTATTGTTTACACACACACACGCACACACACGCACGCACGCAGCACGCACACGCACGCACATGCACTGAGTGGCCCGTGAGATCCGAAAAGGAATGGCTCAGTGAGTCACTGGGTGGCTGGGAGCATCTGACCTTCCTCTCTGTGCTGAAAAGGAAAGGAGAGATGTCTTTTCCTCCTCTGGACATTGTGTGTCTGGATACAGGCTCTGAATGTGCAACACGCAGCTTGATTGTGGAGCTGAAGCCAAAGTTCTCAGAGTAGAGATACAGAAAGTGAACAGCAAAGCCACTGAGCCATTTCGTCCCCCAAATTGGTTTAGTCTGTTTGTGATCCTATCACAGAATGCCATGGAATTTGTAAATGACAGAAACTTCCATCTACTATTTCTAGAAGCTGGGAGTTGTAAGACCAAGTTATTGCTTGGAAAGCTGTATCCTTGGAGGGCAGGAGGGCTATGTACTCAAAGGGTAGGAAGCAGGAGAGGAGAGGAAGGGGAAAGTCCCATGTTAAACTCTTTGGCAGCAGCATCACTTATAAAAGTGGAGGACTCATAACCCAAACCAGTGACGGTGAACCTTCTAGAGAGGAGTGCGCGAACTGCAACTCCAAACAAAGTCCCAACACTGCAAGTAATCCTGAACACTGAGATTTTAGTTTAGCAAAAAAATTATACATTAACATCTTTATTGTTAAAAGAAAAACAACATGTGTTCCATACTTAGAGAAAACACCACTGGACCCCAAAAGCTTCCTGCAGCACTCCAACTCCCCACATAGTCGTGTCAAGAATTAAGTTTCCAATCCATGAACTGTAGTGATTATTCTAAAGCACAGCAATCTCAAATCCTTTGTAATATGTATCAACAGTTTTGTGAGAGCCTAATAGAGATTACACTACTTTGGTATAGTGTCTGCGAGTAAAAGTAGCTTAGCATTTTGTGCTGTGTCATTCTGCAGGCTTAGACTGTAAGCTCCCTGTGGTTCCTTGACTGCCCTCAATCACATAAGCACCACCTCCAGCCCAGGGCCTGACACACAGTTTATCTTCCTTAAATAGTTCTGGAATGGCTGGGTGGAGGAACGCCAAATATTCTCTGAAATGACTTCGGACAATACTGATTTCTTTCCCCTTCTGATTTTGGTGTACTCCTACAGTGCGCATGTTTGGTTACATATTCTGTGACTCTGCTCATTTTCTCCAAAGCAGGCTTTTCTCTGCTTTTCTAAACTATCTCTGCTTTTCTAAACATGACACTTCATACTTGGTAAATTCTCTACCTTTTATTCTGGCTAGGTAGAAAATAATGGATATGTCATTTCTCCCATTCTATAGCTATCAGTGTTTCACAAATGAAATTGTATATGAGAACTATTATGAAGCTTTTGAAAAAACATAAACCCTTGATAAATTCTGGTCTTGTAGATCCAGCGTGGTTGATACACAGGCATATTCACATGTCAGTGCTATAGCAAGAAGCTCTGCTTTGCTGCCAGGAAAATGGGCCACTGTTCTATATACATACTATACTTCAGTTCATTCAGCTTAAGTTTACATTAACATGTCAGTGTTTCTATTACAGGAAATATTCATTTTAAATTCCTTATAGCCTATGGAGGCAATCACCATTGTTTCTTCAGAAATAGGCAGGTTACAGGAAAAAAGAAAAACTAGCTTTGTTCTGCAGAATGCAAGGAATTAATTATGGACTAATAAGAGTCTCTGAGAAGATATATTTTATTTGATTTTATAGACAAAGACATTTCCATCATATTTTCTTCTCCTGATAATAGATATCTTATTTATTCTTGGAGACTTGCTATAACACTTGCAGCCCATGTGGAATGTATAGCCCTGAATTCAACTTTTATTCAAAAACAGAGAGGTGGTATTGGTAGAAACCAATCAGAACACCTCATTTCTCTTGCCAGAACTAATGCGCTCAGGAGCAAGCATTTCCTCTAGATATAGCCAATGAGGTTCATTTTTTTTTTTCTGGGAATGTTCCAACTGTGACTGTCACTGTTTCCTGTAGCCTTTGAAGCATACCCTATCCATGTGACATTCTCGGACTAGTGTGACCATTTTAAGAATGTAGGGGAAAACCTGTTTGAAAGCAATGAAACAGAGTGGAGGGACCACAAAGAGGAACAAGTCTCCAGTGACACTGATTTCTATTGTTATATTCCGCCATGCCAGAAACTTCTGTACTTTTCATTTAGTTAGGCAACAAACCTCCATTTCATTTAAGACTAGTTAGATCATGTTTTTGTCATTTGAAGTAGAGTCATAATACACAATGGGGAAGATTTCCAAATGATTAAACATGTTCACATAGTAAAATCTAAGAAGTTTGGCAATTCTAATCATTAGAAGAATTTATATGTAGACATTAGGCAATTATTTCAAAAGGATGTTTAAGAACAAGTAGCAGAAAGGTGATTGTTCTTCTGACATTTATGGCACTTGGAAGTTGTGGGGTGACCTCATGGAGCAATAAGTCAAAAGATGGGAGAAGAGAATCTGAAGGGGGTGCTCTTTGGCCCTGAGCCATCTGTCTATTTCTTTTCTTGCTAAGAGCCTGTTGTAAATAATGGATAGTTACGGCGAGCACACTGCATGCCAGGCACTGCAGGCACTAAGTGATTTGAATTGACTGATCTGGCCTGAGTGAATTTAGGACAAAATCCAACTGGCTTGCCGCCAACATACCTCTGCGTGCCTAACAGCTCCACAGGTTTGTGTGATAGTTCATGCAGACAGTGCTGGGTCAGCAGAAATTACTAATGATTTTGGCAGCCAGCAAGTGCTGTGAGGTAATAAGGAAAGCTATAGCTTTAAATAGCCTGGTGGAAAAATGCAATGGGGCAGAAGGGAATTGCGATGGGCTCCCCAAACTGCTCTGTTGATGTAACTGAGCAAATATAGCTCCTTGGGTTGTTTTCGTTTCATCAAAATCATGATACTCTTGAGTGTTGGCAAGGAAATATCAGGTAATGAGAATGCAGTGAACATGCCTTTCATCAGCTGAAAATCTTTAATTGTAATTGCTGCATGTAATGGTGTAATTAGTTGTCTAAGTGACAGGATAGGTTCAAACCTTTCCTAGAATTTAGCAAAAAAGATGGTTACGTTTCATAAAACTTTCTTTCAAATGATATGAGGACCCAGCAAAGATGGGAAAGGCATTCATTTTTATAGCCATAAACTGAACATACTCACAGCTAGAAATGAGAATAAAGTATTCTGCTATTCAGTTAAGTGTTTGGTCTAAAGAAATCACACACAATTAAATATTAGGTGTCACAGTTTAAATAAGTTAAAGCACTATAAATATATTTGATTCCTGAAATTTAAACATAACCTTAAAACAGGTACCATTATTCCCATTTTACATATAAGGCAACTGACCTAGAAGAGATTGAGTAACGTATTCAAGGTCACACATCTCTTGTGGTGCAAACACAGGACAATTTTGCACATAAGACTAAAAATATGAGTCTCTAAAACTTCAAAGTTTATTATTTTATTCCTTGAACTAGCTGCCATGAACTATCTTCAAATCTGTAGAATGCTGGATCTCAAATTTTCTGTATAGAAGAATTAAAAAGTAGCGTGCCTAAGTGTGGGTTCCTGAGGGACAGAGATAAAAGAAGTACAGAGGGAGATGAGGAAGGAAAGAGAAGGGAGGACAAGGGAATAGAGAGAGAGAGAGAAAGAGAGAGAGAGAAAGGGGGATAATTTGAGTTGATAGGCACAGCTAAGAGATTATTGAAGTTAATTTATTCTTTGTGGGATTTTTGAGTCAGGTGTTCTTTAGACTACATAGTCTAGAATGTCTTTTGCAAAATCTTATATGACAAAAGAAAAGTCTGGTCCAGGGATGTAGTTTATCATCACAAGCACATGCCCTGCAAGTTCAAGGTCCTGAGTTCCATTCCCAGTTCAGGAAAGGAAAGGAAAGGAAAGGAAAGAAAGAAAGAAAGAAAGAAAGAAAGAAAGAAAGAAAGAAAGAAAGAAAGAAAAGAAAAGATCTGGAGTAGCTTACATAGAGAAATCACACAATGTAGACTTTAATGGAATCTTGAAAAAGGGCATCATGTAAAAGATACACATATATAATCAGAACCAGTTACACAGAAAGTCCTAGGTTCTGCAAAGTTACATTAAAAAAAAAAAGACATGGGTCTCAATCACTGAACTCAAATTGGATTTGTGTAACTCCAGGACTGTTAAGAAAACAGCTTTTTCATCACCACCTGTTGTAGCATACATGACTCTGAATGAGCAGGCCGAATATAGGGATGTATTTGTCTTCATGAAGGAAACAAATAGTGCTCCAGGCAACTGTGGTTGATGGATGCCACGGCAGGTCTCTCCCTTGCGTTCCCGTAAAATTAGTTCATCCTGGTGTTGAAGCATATTACAGAAAATGGAAAAGCAAATAAAACCAGCAAAATCCAGTTCTCTAAATGAATAAGCTTGAATACACCCTGCTTCCTTTGTCTATGGTAATGATATCGCTGAGTCACTGCCAAATCAGGAGTTGTATGAGTGATCGTTCTTTGGTAATATTCTCTTCTAGTAAAATACAAAGTCGTTTTCCCAAAACTCCTGTCATGAGTTTCCAAACATAAAAAAAAAAAAAATCCTAGTTTTCTAAAATAGATGTTTTATTTTGGAACCAATTTTGCCTCAATTTTAACCACTGTTGGATGAAGAATTCTGTCAGAAAGGCAGAATCCTACAACTATTAACATGGTGCAAGTTTTACTGCTTGCTTAGTAATTCTGCTAACATCATTAATTTTAACAGGAAAATTTATTCATTATGAGAATGTTTTTCAAAAGTTTAGCCCCTTTTATCTGAATAAATGTAAATGCTGTATTTCATTCAGGAAATCCAAAGCGTTGATATTAATGAACCTCTGGATCTATGTGATGTAGCAGGCTGTGTTGTACGTCGCACAGATTTCTCAGTCTTGTGCAGGAATGGGGAGGTTGTAAATGGTGATGGCTGGTTAGAGCTGGGAATGCTGAGGGGAGAATCAAGGAGCCGCCAATGTTTGCTTCTTTTTCTGTTAGATGATTAAATGCAGCAAGAATCAGAAAACCAGTATGCTCATTGATGAGTCTTGTATGTCTTCATCCATGCTTAGGTTGCTTTATTCTCAGAATTATTATTCTCAAGTTATTTGTTCTGAATAAATGATTCCATTTGGTTAAAGAGATACTCTATTTCTGACATATCAGCTATGGGGTAATGAAAATAATGAAAAGCACCTTCTGTAAAAACTGGATTTAAATCTTGACTCTTCTACTATGAGATGTTAATTCTGTTACTTAACCTCATTAAATTACAGTTTTTTCAGTTGGAAACTGGGGGTAGTAATTAATATCTATTGTAAAGGCTGTTCTAGAAATAGCATGAAACAAATCTTGAGAATAGTTCATATTAAACTATGACTTTTCATTTTAGTGAGGAAGACTAATGTTGACGTGTTTTTTAATCATCGAAATTACCAATTTTTTTCTATATATTTTTCTATTTGCTTTAATGTAATATTAGGAAAAACAAAAGATTTCATATGAACTTTTCAGCATTCCTTCTTGAAACTCCAAGCTGTAATTTATCCTAGAATTTTTGGTGTCTTCAGGCAATTTCAGAGAAGAAAAACATTGGGAATGGTCCCACCTGGATTGTCCCCACTTTCAAACATTTCTTTGATATTTTTTTCCTTTATCTTATTCCTTTTCTCCTTCTCTTTCTTTGGAAATGATACTCTGTATACTTTGATATTAATTCTTTTTAAATATTCATACCTTTTCTCTTAAGCAATACAGGGAGATTAGAATGTGTTATATTTAATGCTGCTTTCTATCAAAAACATACTTAGTATTTTCACCTGTTATTTTTCCTGCCTTATTAATGACACATTGTTTTGCTTTGGTATTTTTTTGGTTCAGAACTCATTTCATGTTTATTTTTGTTTAGATACATATTTTTGTTTAATGCTTTTCATCTTATAACTTCCTTCTGGAATATTTATATTATGTTTAAATTACATATTTAGAAATTGTTTATTAAGAGTATGTTAATGATGAGTGTAATTTTTGTTCTTAAATGTCTTTATTTTGCTTCTGTCCAAGAAGGAAAGTTTTATTGGATACCCATATAGATTTCTATGTTGACAGATGTAAGGGTGTGTGTATGTTTTTGCTCAGGACATTTGAAATGTTCCACTATTTTCAAATTTCCATTGTTGGCAATTTAAAAAAAAATCTATGTATGTATGTTTGAGACAGTTTCACTTTGTAGCATACTTGGCCTTAAACTCACTATATAGCCCAGGCTGACCTTGAACTTGCAGCAATCCTCCTGCCTCAGCCTCCTGAGTGCTGAAATTATAGTGCACCATCACTTTCAGCTTAAAACTTAGTTAACAGAGTGAACATAATTCTGTCTCCTTTGCTAGGTAAGTTCTGTGTCTATTTTTTGGCTGATTTTCTATGAAGTGTCTCGAGGTGGGCATTATTTACCTGTTTATACTGTGAGTGTTTGTCCACATCTTCCAAATGTACCAGCTAGCACCTCTTTGTACTGTTTTCTCGCCTTCCCAATACTATCCTATGGGAATATATATTTTTGTATCATATGTACTTATCTATATTTCTCTAGCTCTTTCATGGTTTTCCTCTCTTTACCTCTCTGTGATATATCCTCAGTAACTTTATTCTGAGTAACTCTCATTTGTGTTCAGGTAATTCGAATCAACAACAGTGTTTTAAAAACTAATTATTGCGCCTTTTTTTCCTGGTGTTTCTATTACTTTTGTTTCTTTTTTAAACATGTTAGGTTTTTGTGGTGTTTCAGTGATGGTCCATGTTTCAAACCTTTTCTTCAAGCAAATTAATGAGAATCATTCTTTTTGTTTTTTTTTTTTTAAATTTCATGACTGCCTATTCCAAAATCTATAGAGTTATAAGGTTATTTTTCTTTTTCATTAGTACATGTCTGCAATTCATACTAACCACATTCCTGCAAAGGGATTAGTTGACAACCATATCTTATCTTCGCCTTTTTACTTCCCCTTTGCCTTCCCAGTCTCCTGTCTATTCTCATCCCAGGATGATCTCTCATCTTCACAAAGTCTATCTTTCTATTTTATATCATCTGTGTTTTATTTTGGACCCTGAATTACTTATTCTTTGGGCTTCTCATGTAAAGAAACCATGCGGTATTTAACTTTTCATCTCTGATTAATTTCACTTAGCCTTATGGTCTCAAATTGCATCTGCTTTCCACAAATGACTCAAATTGATCCATCTTTATAGCTGAGTAGTACTTCATGGTGTATGATTCTGATTCCTTCTTTCTGCTCATTTTCTCAAAAAGTGCCTCATTTCCTTGAGTAATCTGTGTTCCTTGAGAATTTTTAATTTGCAACACTTTAGAATTTGGAATACTCTCTGAACCGACTTGAATATTTCTCCTGAAGAACTTACGTGCCTCATTTTGCCAGCAACATGCATGCCCTGTCCATCTGAGCTCACCATAAATCATTTTCCATCTCTATCTATGTATCTTGGTCAAAAAAGGAAATCTGGATTGTGGTTAAACATTTCACTGGAAATGTATTTTCCCAACTTCACCCAGTACTAAGGTCATGAAATGCAAGCTTTCTGGCTACAACTTTCTAGGTAATGGGTTTTGTGTTGTTCACCTCCGTGTGACAATAACATTAGTTTTCAGCTTTAGAGAGGCCATTCCCTGTTAGTCTCAACAATTTGGGTATTCTCTAGATTACAAGTCCCATCTCCCTCTCTGTGAAAATAATTAATAATGGGAGGTCAGCTTAAAGGTATTTAAAATCTTAAAATTGAAAAAATGGATTTGAGAATCAAGTTCACAAGACTCCTAGTTTAATGTCCTGCAGACCAGCTCCTTCACTGCAGCACAATGTCTGTGCTAGAATGATTTTTTAAACACCTCTTAAACATGTGCTCTTTTAACTTATTCAGGTTTTTCTGCTGACACCTTTCACTAATCAAATAACAGCAGTTGAATTTTGGTCCCCTAGTTGTCATTATAATAATTCCAAGGTATGTTGTCATAAATTTATATCAACACATATTAATTATATGCTAAAAATAATTTTTCACTTAAGTCTATGTTTAGGGCTCATTTACAAGCATATTTTTGAAAGAAATGCTAAAGCAGAAATTTTTAGAACCAGCACCCAAACCCAGTAAACTGAGGACTGCACAAACTCGTAATATCACGTCTCTTGGATAACCTTAAACAGGTTTATTTCTACCAAAAAGTATCTATTTTGAAAGTATGACAATATTTTAACCTGTAAATAATATTAATTTCTTCTATTCAGAGAAATAAATGAAAATAATTATTTATAAGATTTCAATGCTAAGTTTTTTTATATAAATCATCAGTCATTCATGCTCAAAAGGAGAAATTTCAGTCAGAAACTTAATAGTCTCACTACTGTCTAAGATGAATAAACTTTTCCTAAGTCAGTAAAGATGTACTTCGCAAATAGTAAAGTCTACAGTATGGATTTGTGACACATAGCCATGTTAGCTATACTTACTGACAATTACTAATGAACTGCAGAAAAGTGGCTTGAATATGTTAATTTATTAATTTTTACATAACTTACCAGGTAGACCAGTCCTAATGTATTAGGTATGCACTCTTCTCTGCTTCTAAACTATTTTTTCTTACAAAAGTTCAAACCAAACACATGACCCAAGCCTTTAAATAAGCTACAAATGGGAAGCAGAAAAAATTAAATCCCCAGGCAGGTATTATAAAGATAATAATCACATAGGTAGCAACAGGCAATACCAGCAGCAGAAAAAGAGGGAAGAGCAAGAAAGAAAATGCAGTGAAAGTGTTCACATTTTGACAGGCTGTGTGGCAGCTCTCCCTGATAAGCTCTAAGCATGAGCTACAGGGACTGGGCAAAAATTTGAGAGATAGTAAACAAGCCAAGACACACACATTATCCAGGACATGCAAATAATTAATGAGCAACTCTATATTATGTTGCTATATATTGAGCATTTTGGGGGAGACACTACTTACATTCTGACCCTTTTATACATTAGCAGAATATACTGGAAATTCTAATGTTGCACATTTCCCATTCAATCATCAAAATTACTTCTAGAACTCAGAGATTGCACAGAAATACCACCACATAACATATATTTCATTTCAAAGTAAAAAATATGCCTACTGAATGTGCAAAACAGCCAAATTAGAGAGGAACCCTAAAGGCAGTAGTAATTATGCATTGGTTAAATTCAATAGCACTCATCAATCAAAACTATATGGGAAGAAAGGTAACTAATTACAAAATATTAGAATAGGGAAGAGATTTTTAAGCAGAAGTCCTAAAGAGAAAATTTTATGGATTAGTCCATGTTCAAGGAAGAAAAAAAGTAAAATACATATTCATCCTACTCTTACAAACCTTAAAGAATTAAAATAGTTCTAACATCAACTATCATTATATCTGAAAATCTCATAATTAGTCATTTTGTTCTCAATGTCATTCCAGTTTGGAATTGAGGCATATATTTCTTTCCTTATTAACATACAACTGTATCTGATGTCTCATTCACTGCTACTATCAAGGAGAACATTTTAAATTTAGCATGAAGGATTTTGATCAAAAAGTCAATAAGATATTTTGCTTTCATTGTGCACTTTATGTAGTTTTGACATATTTTTCCTAATTATTCAAGTAAACACAATGTATTTAAAATCAGCAAAGTTTAGAAATATGGCACCACACTGTTACCATTAAGAAAGGCCCAATGCGAAGAGAGGATTGGAAATCAAAACACGTCCTTTTAACCTTCTTACTTAGCGCTTTATGAATTAGAGTATTCATTTGGCCATGAAGAGCACATTTCTGCACTACTAATTTATTATATAATCCATATGTCACTATCTAGTCCTGAGCAGGTTCAGTCATATTAAGGCATTTTGAACATGATGACACCCCGTGGCAGAGATCACTGTACTGCACTGTTTCTTTCAAGAAAAACATATATTGCCTTTATCACAAATATTCATTATTTGCCATGGGAAGTATTTAAATAATGCAGTAAGTACAATATATTCAACCAAAGTATCAAAGACATGAAAATTAACATTGCACACAACTTTGAGCCACAATATTAGCAAAACAGCAGCAGTTCCAGAAGAGTAGAAGAAATGCTCTTATGAAGTCTTCTTCGTGTTAGCCTTCCTAAGCACACATTCTGGGATTTCTCCTTTCTGTAATCCCTGACAGAAACTTAGTATCATACTATTCTACACTGTATGTTTTCTTTTATACAGAAATTGGTTCTAAATTACAAATTTACATCCACATTTTTGGGGGGTAGGAGCAACTGAGGAAAAGCTCTTCTGGTATTTCTCATGTATATTTTAACATTTGCTTACTATGAATTAATATTTTTCTTTACCCACAAACTCTTGGTTTCTTTCTTGCTGTCAATTTTTACATTTAAGTATCATCTCCTGTATTTTCTTTATTACATATTTTCTTAATGTCAGCCTCTTAATTTGCTTTTATTTAAAGGTAACTGTATATATCTGCATCTATATCTATATATCTATATAATCTATATCTATCTATCTATTTATCTATCTATCTATCATCTATCTATCTATATCTTGTTTATCTATTAAGAGAGTTCTCTGTAATGGTTTGACTTAGTATATTTGGCACCTTCTACAGTTGAAAACCAGCCTACAAGATTTTAGAGTTATTTATCTGAAGAATACAGTTAACTTGAAGAACAAAATGGGAAAAAATGAACTACAGAAAGACACCAGGGGTGGAGATTTAGCTCAGCAGCACAGTGTCTGACCGGCAAGCACAAGATCCTGAGTTCGATCATGGGTACCAAAAACAAAACAAAACAACAAATCCAAAAAAGACACCAGATTTGTATAAGACAGCAAAGGTTTCAGTCCTCTGAAATGGCCAGATACCTGATCTCTCTGACCTGAGAATGAGCGGTCATTTAACTGTGGCAGAAATACCTTCCTGGAGGGGTGTCCCTGAGTGTCCCTTTCAAGGTAAGGGATAAGGTGTGTCCATTAGTGTCCAGAGCCATTTAGATTGGAAGTCCTGTAGACCAAAACTGACTGTGTTCTTTAGATAAAACAAACTCTCAATTTGTTAAGTCTGTTTTCTCTCTTCCCTCCTACACATTTTTACACAGATAATAAGACTCTTCTACCTAAAATGCCATCTGGATCAAGCTGTACTTTTGCTACAAAACTATTTATTATTTGGGTAAATGATGAATTCCCAAGCGCTTATTATGACTCGTAGGACCCTTTCTTCTCTTTCCATTCCGACAACACTTTCTTCTTCCACTAACTAAATTTACACAAGTTTTTACAATTACTCTAACTGGAAACTAGTCCTTAATTTTCTCTCCATGTCTGTATTATTCTCATAGTTTTGTTTCAGCATTTCACATCATCAGAGAGCCTAACCCTTTCCATAGTCTATTTTCCTCTAACGCATTACAATTTCTAATTGTCACGCATATTTGTTATTTCACATGCTTTATTCTTCTTCACTGGGAATATAACTAGCTTGTAAATCAAGGAATCTTCAGCCTTGAACATATTAGATCCTCCATTAACATTTATTTAAAGAATAAATAAACGAATTGTAAATGTAAGTGTAATTTGATATACATCGCCTGAAAAACCAACTAACAAATTATCTAAAGCATTTAAAGGAGAAACAAAGATCAAGTCCAGAGGAGGCAAATTTTGCCTGCAATTTTTTTATTGTTGTTGTGTTTATTGGTTTGTTTATTATCTAATATTAACAATAAGGTTTTCTGTTTCTCAAAACATTGAATTTTATTAATACCTTTAGGGAAGGTACATTCAGCTTTTTGAACATAAGTCATATCACATCTTATGAATTTATAATTTAGATTTTTATGTTATTTGTGTGGAAGATTTTCTCTATAATATAGAGTATAGTTACTATATTTGATTTAAATTTTCTAATCTAAAAATAATGTATCCTGAAAAAGACCCACAAATATAAAGTTTTATCCAAGTACTATTATGTTAATGGCAACTTAAAAATCAAACTTCCCAAGAGATATGTTTAATAACTTCACAATAAAAATAATTCATCAAAGGAATTTAAAGAATCAGGAAACTTTCAGAAACACTCTCCAAAAATAAATCATTTAATGTAAAAAAGTTCGGAATAAAAAAATTAAAACTTTCTTATGAGTTCTGTATTTTAGTTTCCTTATCTCTTTCCCTGTGTTTATTTTAATAGTAGAAAAGTTAGCTTTAACATACTTCTATTAAATGAATTACGTGTTAACCATGATTATTACAGTTTTTATTTCTTGGATGAAGAGTGATAGGCATTTAATTATTTTTATTTCTTTATCTAACTGGAGCTTGGTTTTAAAGGGTACGTAGTAATTTTCTAGTTAGAGAACAAGGAAAAAATACTTCTTTCCAAATCAGCTATTGCACACACAGAAACACATTGTACTCAATTACTAAATGTATATTTTTCATATATTGTTAGATGGCTTAAAATACACTGGAAAACTGATTTATTAACCTTGAGGAGTTATTTCCAAACTTTTATCTCTGCCACTAGATATAAGGATGAGACATAAGTCCTAGCTCTGCGATGTCTGACTTGGGAGGTTATATAAATTCTCTCTTTAGTAAGGCAGCTGCATATAAAAATACAATAATTCTTTAGTATGTCATATTTTTCAAAATGCAACCATATAATAATGTGTATTTTTCACAATGACATATTATTCATTACTGGTAAGTATATATTCTAATTAAGTAAAACATAACTTTATTTAATACATTAAGTATTCACAAGGATCAAATTTCCGGAATGTATAAATCATGATATATATGAGAATGTGTACATAAACACTCGTAGAGCCTGTTTTCATTCCTACCAAGTTCTCCTTTCCATACCAATGGTCTGACTGCCTTACGCCCTTTATTTTCTCTCACTACTCCTAATACTGTGATTGTTTTACCTTGCCCACCATCACACCAAACCCAGGCAGTAATCTGAGACAAGTTTTCTAAAACTGAAATTTATGTAATTTAAATAAATTTAATAATCTTATCTCTTACTGTGAAATGAACCTCTGGTTCTAATACCATGACATTCAGAAACTTGTATTTGGGTATCTACTTATAGATCTTGACATCACAGTCTGGCAGAGTTGATGAGCATAATTTTAAAGGGTCTTTTAACTGAACTTCTAGTTCTATAACTGGAAAAGAAGCTGTCACTTAGGTCCTCAATTTGTGTGGCTGTGTTCCATTCCTGGCCAGCATCTCTGTTCTAAAAGCCATTCTCAAATTGGATTTGATTAAAGCTACTGTCTGACCTTAAAATTTTATTCTTTCTCATATTGTATCTCAAAATAAAGAAGTGATTTTGAAGTAGGTAAATACACAATTTCTTCAATTTAAATTCAAAATACAAAAGAACATATTACGACTTAACTAGTAGAGAAACAATAATTAACACAAAATCAATCAATAGCCTCAAATTTCTATCATAAATAGCTTGTTTATTAGACATCTTACCTCTTTTTTGTAGTTGTGCTTTGAACAACATGCCAAGTGATTGTTTAGGTGCTATAACTTGGCAGCACTATAACGTCTCCAACTAAAAGTTTGAAATGATTTGCTTATAGAAACCAGACCAGCAATGAAAATTATTTTTCTATATTATCAACATTTTACACTTTGATACACTTTTAGGCTTCTTTCCCTTAAAGGGATCTATTAACTAAGGACACATGGTATCTGAAGTGCTAATGACAAATTAGACGTCTCATTTTGCTGCATTATAAAAGTCTTGAAATCTATTATTATTTTCAACAGAAGGCTTCTTTAAATGGTGTTTTGGTAATTTTTATCATATGTGAACTTTTTATTTTTGCTTTGATCTAGCTAAGATATTACAGACCTCACTCAGCACATGATGAAAGGAAGGTTGGGTTACAAAATTGAAATCGCACAAGGCCACTGTTTTAGATCAAAGACTCCGGCTGAAAATAATGGACTGAGTTCTGATAATTTATTCTTACAAAGAGCCACACTTTTATCCAACCCCAGGCAACATTACAATGTTTCTTTGGAGTATCATGTAAGTAGGCAGGTAATATTACTAAAAATTTTTAATAGCCCTATTGTCCCAATATCTTCTTCAACAAGAATTTATAGAAATAATAAGGTGTGGCATGTATAATTTCATGAGGGTGGGGATTTTTGTAACACAGTTTATTACCAAAGAAATGTAATACTTAAGTAATGATTTCAATTTAGACAATATGTAAATTATACACAGATATCTAAGTATATGCTAGAAAATATATATAATTTAAAATAGCACAAACATAAGCATTTATAAAAACACCGTAACATTAACAATCACTTATCTGTTATAAACTCTATTAGGACCACAGAAATATATAAGACTAGCACCTGAGAATTACAAATAAATTGTAGAAAACCCATTCAATAAATATAATGAATTTGGTTCATAGGAAAGTTCTCCTTCAAGTTTGTTTAGTTGTTTAGTCCTCATTGAAATAACATGATCGTGAAAATGGCTAAAAACAAATACAATGTCAAAAGCAAAGCATTTTCAGTTTTTCCTTGCACACACAAACACTAATATGTAGCATATACATGTATGCACTAGATTCATTAAGTGTGTAATCCATTTCTTGTTTTAAAGCAGGTACTGAAAGTATTTCTATACTCAAGCCTAAGAAAAATTGGTCATAGAATTCACTGCAAGAATAGTTAAATGATATTATATGGTTAGATTTTAAGAGGATATCCTCATGCTATACTTAAGGGTGATACTTGTAGATAATTAGCTAACTTTTAAAAGTTAAAGCTTTCAGATACCTTATTTTCTGGAAAGTTTGTTTTAGGCTTCTGTTGAGTTGGGAAATATATTTATTCTAAAGCTCTCTAAATTTTTATATTTTAATTATGATCTTAAAACTTACTCAATAACATAAATACCAAAGACTAAAAGAACAAGACAAGGCAAATACTGGGTAAATATATGCAAAATATATACTTGTATCTCATAAAAACACTATCCAAAAATAAGTCATAAAATTCATAATAAAAACAAACAACCATTGGACTACAGACTATACACATACATTACCAAAAACATACTGACTTCTGAAGTGAAAAATATGAAAAACAAATATATGTGATGCTCTACCCTCTACAAAATTAAGAGATTGAACATTAAAATGAAGTACAACTACAAACATGTTACAGTATTGACAGTACAAAACACTGACTGTACCAAACGGTAGCAGGGATGTGGAAAACAGAAATGTTTTCTCATTGCTGATTGTAATGCAGAATGGTACAGCTGCTTTAGAAGCCAGGGTGGCAGTTTTACACAAAATTAAAAATAGGCTTGCTATAAAATCCAACAGCCATAGTCTTTGATATTACCCAAGTATGTCAAATGCATGTTTCCACATAAGACTCCGTACAATAGTTTTATAGGTGTTTCATCATTAATTAACAAAACCAAGATTTTCTTCAGCAGATGAATAAACTGCGCACAAGCAGGCAAGGCAGTATCATTTAATGCTAAAGGAAATGAACTCTCCCACCACGACAGATAAGAAAGAAACAACTGAAATTACCAAGTGAAAGAAACTAATTGGAAAAGACTAAATACCATATGTTTCCAACTACATAATATTCTGGAGAAGGGAACATGAAGAAGACAGTTTTTAAAAAATCATCATTTGTCTGTGGCTATGGGAGATGAATAAATAGGTGACGTGTATTTAGGGTCGTAAAGATATGGTGCAGATTCTGTAATATTGGACAATTGCCACCAAAATCTTCTCAAGCCCACAGGATGTAAACAAGAATAAGTAAGTCCTGGTGTCTATTTTGGACTCTGGGCTATAATAGTGTATCAGTGCAGATTCTTCAATTACACTGCTCTCACGTATGTCTTGTATGCAGAGATGGTGTCCAGGAACTCTGCACTTGCCTCTCTATTTGGCTCTGGACCTAAAAACTATTATATTAAAAATAAAATTTAACAAATCTATCAAGATATATTGAAAAACTAAGGAAACAGTCAGGTATATAATATCATGTCTGATTTCTAGCACAAAACCAATAAATGACAACTTTGTGGAATAGTTTTAATGTTGAACAGCAAATACCTAACAGAAAATCAGAAACATTTTGGCCAAAAGAATAAAGAAATGAATAGTTCAATGAAAACTTTGCTTCTACAGCTATATCACATAAAATGGAAAAGTTAGTAGTTCTACTGCAAAAACTGAAAAACTCTATGGTTTCACATTTTTTCTTCCAGAAAACATTAATCAAGCTTACATGATACTGATGAATTAATCGTTGGTGCTTTTCTGTCATATTTTAGTCTTCTAACCATACCAACAGGAAGAAATATAGAGCACACATTGACCTAGGACTACAAGTTTGTCATACTGGAACAAACCAATGGACCATCAGACTTTTTTGATAGTGGTTTATGTGGTATTATCTGTACTAAGGCAAATCCACAAAACCTCCATAAAGCACTTAATTGGGCAGTGCAGGATATGGGGGAACATTTCCCCTTGGCCTACACAAAGCATGAGACCTGTCTGCCCTCTCATACTTAATCCAGGCAAGTGGAACCCATTTGATGTGAATGCTTAGTTTCATTTTAAATCTTGCCAAAATATTTGCTTCTAGATGCCTTCAAAGAATCCATTTTGCAAAAGCACAATGAGTCATCTATGCATTACAGATACACTATCTTTTTCATATAATGAGTTAATTCAGCATCATTTAAAGGAGGAAATGAGTTTGACGGTTTTCATCATTGATACAATAAATAAAAGAGTCTGTTGCCCCTCACTTACCAAGAAACTAACACTATTTTTAAAATTAATTGTTATTAAGTGCCTTTTGTTTTCTGGTATTGGGTATTACCAGTGCTGGTAATGATCCTGTGACCCTCCTCCCTTACTGTCCCAGGGTGCTAAGAGTGCAGGCATCTATGCTTATGCCAGGCATCTGATTTCCTTAAAATGACAAAAATATATTAAGTCTCTGTGGTAAAAAGCTTAGTATCTTCTGTTATCCTTGTACCCTACCAATGCATCTCTTGAACTGGTTTGGTCTATTTCCAAACTTGAAAGGACTTTAGATTCAGGTCTTATAGTGTATTGACGCTGATTTTTCATTTTCTCTAAAACTTGAATAGTTGTTACTTGAGAGAAAACGTTTCTTCTTTACTATTCTCCCTGTAACCAGTACATGGTTGCATAATTGTCAATGCAGAGTTGATAACTATGGAAGCAGTGTCTGTGCTGGGGAAGCTGTCTCCGCGATTTCACATATGAAATTTCACCATTTTTCACTATTAGCAGAAAACGTTTTTATATGTGATTATTTTTTGTGACTTCTCTCTAATGACTGTAAAAGCTATGATTCAAGAGTCACTCTTTCCGATTAAAGCTTTTATCTTCCCTGTTTACTTCTGGCACTCTTAATAGTGCTTGTATTACTAGGTCTTTCATGAAAGCTTACCTGTGTTAAGTGCCAAGTTTCACAAGCCTTATCTCAAAATCATGAAACAATCCACGGTTCTTGATACTATTACCATATATATATATATATATATATATATATATATATATATATATTCAAGTTATTGATGTCATAAGAATATGAACCTGAGTATGAGGCAGACTGATTCAAGAGTTAGAAAGGAACTACATTTTAGAGAGTTAGGACATGAACTATGAAAACTGTAACCTATATTGTCATCATTACTTTTTCAAATAGTGAGATGAGAGTTGGGAAGGATGTGGTCCCTAAGTGTTTTTTTAAAGAAATCATGTGTTTTTTTTAAAGAAATCAATGTGATCCTGTCCCTTCTTTGCTTCCCTACATATCATTTTCTAATTAAGACTAATTTAAATAATTAAATATATAAAATATTGCCCAGTAAGCAAAAGGGAATATTTTTTAAAATGAATACTTTGGAAAAATAAACACTAGCTTTATATTTTAAAAATTGATAAATTGCATCCATTTATTTTTAAATTTATTCATCTTTTGGATACCTTGACTAATGCCATGTCTTACTTATTACAGGAACCATACTAGAATAAGCCAAAAGCATCTCTTTTGTATGATTTTATTCCATTTTATATATACATTGAGGAATGAGACAGCTGGATCACAAGTTGGCTCAATTTTTAGTTTTAAGAAGAATTTCCAAATGGTTATCCATAGCACTAATTTATATTCTTACCAGCAGTACATAAACATTTTTTTCTCCACATCCTTACCAGCATTTACTTTTTCTTTTTTGTTTGTTTTCCTTTTCTTTCTTCCTTCCTTTTTTCTTTCTTTCCTTCCTTCCTTCCTTCTTTCCTTCCTTCCTTCTTTTTTTTTTCTTTTCTTGATTGCCTGGCTGCCTGCCTTTTATTTCTTCCCCTACCCCTTCTCAAGGGAGACATGTTAACTGGGATATAGTTGTATATATCCCATTTTTGATTTGTACTTCTCTGAGGTCTAATGATATGCAGCATTTTTTCTTTATACCAGATATGAAACAGCTTAGAAACAGCTTAGCTACCAACTAAACTACTTTGAGGCCAGCTGTTCTTTGGTGCATGGGATAATTTACCATCTGAACTTAGAAGTTTGTTATAGATTTGACAGTTTGAAATTGTAATTAGCAATTTATATATTTACATACAGAACACACATATGATATTTGTAATTCTTTTAGTTCAAGATAGACTTGTACCTAGTTATCTACAGGGAACTGTTTTCAGAATACTCAGCTTTCTTACAAAATGTGTAAATGGTATGGTATTTGCGTGTAAGCTACCCACACCCCAATACTGTAAGTCATCTCTTGATTACTTATAATAGTACATGTTCCAGTTTGTATCTAGATGTTCCCCCAAAGCCCCATGCAGTCGTGGGGAGAGGCAGGTTTTACCAAGACAGCTTGTTAAATCTGGACTTCTTGTTTTTATGCCCTCACCTCAGGAAACAGAGGTACGATGTTTTGAGCTCAGTTCAGCAGGGGTCAGGGTTCTCACTTTGCAAACATCCTGAGCCTGTGCAAGAGCAGGGCACAGAGATGGTGTGGGTGTAAAGGACCCACCTTAGGATAGCCTGTGTACAATAACAGAGTGGAAAAGAGGGTTGCCCCTCCCACTTGTTTGCTCTGGATACTTTGTCTGTCTTCTGCTGCCATGTTGACCCTCTGCCATGCCACCCTGCTTTAAAACCAGCTGATTATGGACTGAAACTTCTACAAACTGTACACTAAATAAATCCTCTGTTCCTTAGTTGTGGGCATAGGGTATTTTATCTCAGCATTGAGAGAAAAATAACTAACACAGCACACAATACAACTTTAATACATAGAGTTGTTGTACCATATTGTTTTAGGTAATAATCAAATCTGTACGTTTAGTTCAGAAAAATTTTATTTCTGAATATTTTTGTTCTTATGCTTGAATCCAGACAAGTAGAGCCAAGGGATATGGCAGGTTGACCATTTATCAATGACTAATTTCACAGAAGCAGTCAAATATTCCTGTTGTACAAAGAAACTTACAAGGTAGCACTCTATTTGAGAATAATCAACTGTAGCATTTTTAATATTTTGCATAGTTATAAACATCTTGTGATAATGGGAAGGCAAAGTCTCAGTTCCAGTATTTACTTATGTCATTCGTGACCCTCTTGCTCCAGAGGGTCATAATGAATCTGCAATGTAATTACTATGAGAGTGATATTTAACTCCATGTGTGTAATAGAAAGAGAAAATCATTCAAATATATACCTCAGTTAAATTGGAAAAGTGCAGATGCATTTCTTGAATGGATATAATTATAATTATTTTATTTGTACCATATAACTGCTACATCTCAAAATAAAACATTCTTCAGTATAAATAAGGAATCACATATGGAGAAGACCACTGACATTCATAGGAATTGAATTTTGCTATGGAAACTTTTATTATTTTACTCTGTATAAAGCAATAGTACTTTATTCCTCTTTATGAAAACTTCAGGAAACATTTTCAATCATCCCATCAGTAGATTCTTTATATGGTGAAAATATTCATTACAAAGGTATAAACAAGGAAAATATTTAAAAATGACTAAAATGAGATCACATGTCCACATGTTTGCTGAAGGTCCTCCCTCCGTTTCCAGAATTACATGAGTTAATCCAACAGTGGGACTGGTTTAGGCACTAAAATCCGTGGTGTCTTCTACTGCTCTTCATCTTATTTTACTTTGTTTCATAATTTGTTTTGTACTTGTGCTGCCCCTTGATAGACAATGGAACATTAGGGAAGAAAGACTTTTGTAAGTGTGTTTGTTTCTACTGGAGTTTTTACCAAAGAGATCAACAAATCTCATCCAGCTTACTGAAGATATAAATTGGATTTACGTTTTCTTTTATGAATTTGTGTACAAATTAATTAATATAAAAATTTAAATAGTGTGACTACTTTCTTGAGTATATGTAAATTTCAAATTTTTACATGATACTAAAACTATAAGCTCAACTGTATATATATATATATATATATACATATGCACAGAGATATTTAAACTAGCAAGTTCATGTTAACTAGAATCTTAATACTGAAATTAATTAGTGGAGTATGCCCAATATTATTAGTCTACTTGTCTCTATCTCTGTAGTATTCAGAGAAAGGAAAAGGTTATTTTTAAACAAGATGATTTTTATTGAGTAAGGCGTAAATGTAAAATGCCACATATCCATTCATACTAAGTTATTAAATATATCAGTAAATTCATAGTAATATAATAAAGAAATATATAATGTATGTTTTCAAAGTGAATATGGTCACAGAAAGATAGAAATTCAGCTCAGTTTGTTAGAAATAGTTACTCACATAACCCCTTTGCCTTCTCATAGAGAGCTCAGACATAAACAAACAAAATTATAATCATAATCCTGCTAAATTCATGCTCCATTTTCTCCCATATTAAATGATGTTACCATTAACCTTTTCACTCAACTCAAAATCTTGTTGTAATTTAAATCTTGTGCCCTTAATCTTTCCTTTCAAGTGGTCACAATGCACAAATACTTGAGTTAATCTTTATTATTGGTAAAAGTTACATAAAGAATGTTTTCTACAGCTGTATTTAAAAGAGACACAGTGCGTGTATGTGTGTATATATATATATATACATACATACATACATATATATGAACTATTTTCTTCTAATAGCTCATATTAAATTTATAAGGGCTGACTGTATTCATATTTTTATTCCAAAATGCAAAGTTTGACATAAAAATTTAGTTTTGTTACTAGGGTACAAGTGTGAGATTTGGGTGTAATTTTTAAGGTAAATATCAGCTGTTCTTTCACAAAGAAATTTACCATTTACAAACACTATATCATGTATCGTGGTAAAAAAGAACTCTCACTGAAGCTACTTTATATTATGTTAACAAATATATGAATTATATTTTAAACATACTATTTATTATATATTTACTTATATATTTCAAATATATTGTGTATTTTATAATACAAGGAAATATGTGTAAGAAAAAGCAAGTCATATTTCTAAAACCAAGAAAAACTGAGACTTATTTGTAAGATTATTTGCATTGCTTGTGTTTAAAATTACAATTAAACTTTCAGAAGCAGGTGTCAGTCCTAACCATTTAGAAAGTCAGTAATACTATTGGTAGTGCCAGGCTTAGTGCTGCATGCCTGTAATCTCAGCACTCTCGCTGAGGCAGGAGGAATGCCACAGTTTTGAGCTAGTCTGGGTTTCAAAATGAGTTTAAGGCCAGTCTGGAGTACTGGTATTGACAATAATTTGTAAGTTTAAATGCTACTAGGTATAATCCTTTAACAAAAATAAAATATGTAAATATCTTTCTAAAAAATAGAGTGAAGATGATCTATCCTAAATATTGCTTCTGTCTTTGTTAAGAATCATACTTTTTCTCATAAAGTGACAACATTTATGAACTACAGTAGATTCAATGCTCTTAAGAAACCAGACTTGACATATCCGCTTGAACATGCAATTAGATTGGCTCTTTCCCATTTTAATCCTAATACCAGAATTCCTAATTTAAATATTCAAACTAAACTGAATCCTATAAGGTCTGTCAATTTCATCCACAAAGGTCTTTTGTTAGACAGTTTCATCAAAAGTGAGACAATTTGTTTTACTAGGAAAAGAACTGATCAGTAGAAGAATAAATTGCATCCTCAATGCATGGGCAGATCACTGGGTTACTGCTAATGTATTGTTAGTCAAGCAGAATCTCCTTTTGCAGGAGGATTGCAGTCCATGTCATAAACTGATTAAAAATCAGTGAACAAGTACTTTCTACCTTTGTTGTATATTAATGAGAAACCTATTCCAGAAATCTCTTCTAAATGAGTGACCTTTAGCTTCCCGAAACTGCAGCATATTACAGCTATGTAAGCATAAAAATTTTCCCATTATATCAGTTCTTAGCTGATGAAATGCTGTATTTTCAAATTGAATTTATCACTGTTAATATTTTGTATGTGATTATCAGCTTTCATATTCTTATACAGGAATAATTAATGAAACAATGTCAGTCTTCTTTCCGTGTATATATTTATTTGAAACATAACGAGAAATAGAAAAGAGTGTATGTATGTCTGTTGTGTGTGTGCGTGTGTTTTGTGTGTGTGTGTGTGAGACAGAGAGAGAGAGAGTGTGAGAGAGAGAGATTTGGGAGAGGATTATAAGAAGAAAGTAATCAAGAAGTACCAGTGATAAAAAGTAGGGTTCTTTTTAAACTGAATAAAAAAGTAATAGGTAAAAGTTTTGGAATGGGTATAGCCATGCAATTTTATTAATATTTCTATTATCTGTTGAGTTGTATATACTTAAACTGTTTAAGAATATTGCTTTGATATATGTTTTTTTGAGGATCAACAAAACATTTTTTTCATTTAATACAAACCAAATATAAAATGTTTTCTGTTATAGAAGATATAAGAAAATCTAGCATTCATTGTGTTTTTACCATGCAGTTTTCTGGATTTTGGATGTTTGGGAGGTAAGGGTTCAGCTGGGGACTCTGACATTCGGTGAGTTATGAAGTCCATACTCAGAATCTCCTCAAGGATAGTGCAAAAGGAATTCAGACCACAGCCTGTGGAACACCAAGGCCCATTCTTTCCCAGCTACACCTATAACTCACAGGTATGACTCTCATAATACTTCCATCTGCATTTACTTTTATCTTCCTTTCCCATGTTCACATTAATAATATCCATGGAAAAGGAAAGTCTTCAAAAGGAGATTGACATTTTAAAGAAAAAGTTCTTTCACAATACTGAGGTAAACCTAAAAAATTTAGCAAAATCGCAGTTACTAGGCATTTGATTGAAATGACACATGATATTTCTAATGTTTATGTTTCACTTGCTTGAAAATCCAAAGGATGGATATGAGTGTAGAAAAAAATGAATGTATTTTTAAGGGACCAAAGTTATTTCTATTCTCAAGTTTGAAATAATCATTCATTGGCTATTTAAAAAGTAAAATGTCCCCAACATCTTAGGGTAAGTTATCTGGAATGCAGTTTCGTAATATTTATCTGCGTGATTATCTATGTGTCAAATGTTTATGTATCAAATTTTGAGTCCTCAAAATTTCACCCCTCATGTTTACATTTATACTATAAATGTATGAGAATAAATTTTTTTATAACATGAAAAGTCAGAAAGTAATCAAATTTTTTTTGTACCAGGATGGAACTCAGTGGCATGTGCTTATGCCACTGAGCTAAATCCCCCTCTACATAATCAAATTTTTATTGGCAAGAAGTTGGTTAATTAAAACACACTATATTTATAAATGACATATTCTGTAGTTATTCAAAAAATGATACATATTTATTGACAAATGAAGATGACTACCATGTACTGTTGAGTGGAAAATGTTTCAATGATGAACAGTAAATTTGTGTAACTTGAATAACTCACATTTATATACTAGTGAGAACTCTAGTTACTAGTCTAGTTACTAGTCTAGTATACTAGGTAGAGAAGTTGTCTCTACCTGATGAGAGCTCATGAGACATTTTACTTTTATATTTAAAAGTTAAACATTGCTCAGCTCTATAAAATTAATGACAAAATCTGAAAACATATTACTGTTAATAATAAGTAATTTAAGCCATTGATCTTGTATGATTTATTTTCATCTCATGTTTTGCTTTACTGTTTTAGCTAAGGCCTTTATCTTCTTTCATTTATATTGTGGTAGTAGTCCCTCAGTCCTGCATCTGGGTTTTCATTTAACTTCAATGTAATTCCATGATTATTGTGAAGCTAAGCTGATTAATATTATAACAATCTATGAGTAGAATTTTAAAACTATGATAACATTCCTCTTTTACATTTTTGACTCTTAGTAATCTCTTCCTTCCTATGGATACAATTAATGTATATGAATCATTAACAAAAGACCATAACAAAAGGCATTCAAACTATTAATTGATGTTTCAACAACATAAAAAAAGTAGACTGAACCCATCATTTCCCTGTGAAAATGTCTCCTGTTTATCCAAAGAATGCAACCAAACAAAAACAAATTTTTAACCCTGAGGTTTAAAATTACTTCACACACTGATCCCTCTATACTCTTCTTTGCTCCTTTTTCTATGAGACGCCTTGAAAATTAATGATAAACTCCAACTCAACTCCTGTAGCTTCTGTACTGTCTTCCAATGCTCATTCTTTTTCTTACACTTAGTGCTACTTTCAACTATTTCCACCTATATAAAAGCCCCCCCCCCAAATTTCCATGTCTTTTTCACATTCTCTTCTTTCCTCCAAACTTCCAAGATCCTTATGTTTGTAATTAGGTCCTCTCATCCTCACTTTCCAATGAGCTGATTTCCTTTTTCTTACTTAGCAATACCTTAAGAATTACTGATGATCACAGCCAGCAGAAAGCCCCTTTGTGACTTACTGGTTACCCTGAACACCATGAATTAGTATAGAAGTCCCTAACATGTTTGTGACCAGGGACTGGATTTATGAAACACAATTTTTCCTGAGATAAAGAAGTGGGGATAGCGACAATTAAATGCAGACATCTTGTACTCTGAGTAATATAAAGATAACAATATGCAATGTATTAGCCAGTGTTACCCTCTAAATATTGTTTTGAAATTTTATTTTTTTCTCTTTAAAAAATACTGAGAAAAGTAAAGAAGTGGGGATGATATCAGGGTGATTCAAAGGAGCACGTAAGCTAGTTCCCTCATATGTGCAGTTCACAGTAGGCTTCATTCTCCTATGAGAGTCTAATGCCACTGTGAACCAACAGGAGGTGGAGCCCAAGGAGGAATTCCAGTGCTCGGCAGCAGCTGTAATTACAGAGGAAGTTTGGCTGTGGCCCACAACTCAACTCCTGCTGTGCACCCTGGCTATATCACTGCATTTCATAAATTATGCAGAAACATCATAAAGTGTGGGATTATATTCTAATTATTTGTATTGCTCTCTATTAGTTAGACGCTAGCTCTATCCATAAAATCCATTTAATAATTAAGTGAACTTAATTAATAAGACAGAGGCAGCCAAACAATGACAGGGAAGTCTGAGTCCCTGGAAAGCAGGACCATTGGCCAATTTGGAGTGACTGATATACACTGACAGAGTTTGTTTTCAAGCATTAGGGGGCATCTGAATCTGTTGTGCAGCATGTCAAAAAGTAGATTTCTAGCTTGTCATCCAGAAATATTTATTCAGAGACTATAGGGTCACAGGAGAAAGTAATAACTTACATTTTCTCAAGTATCCTGGGGGACCACACCCAAAGTTACTACCTTGGGAGTTAGGGTCCCACTTTGCAAAACAAAATTTTAGCAATAGAACAATTGTGCATATTTCTCAATAAGAATGTAAGGCCTACATATATTATTGGAACAATCTGCCATGAAATCAAATTCTTGTGAAAATCTGCAGAATAGTATCCATTATTTAAGTTCAAAGTAAGAGTTAGAATTTGTTGTGGTTTGTATAAATGTTCCCCCAAAGACTCAGGCAGTCATGGGGGCGGGACTTTCTAGCCCAGTTGAGTTTAGCTTTTGTGATTGGTTTGTTGTCTAGCAGTGGGAATGGCGGTGTGAGTGCTGCACCTGCCTAGGATCAGGTAGCCTGGCATACAATATAGGGCAGGAAAGAGGCTTGTTTTTCCCATTTTTACCCTGTTTGCCCTTGTGCTTGCAGCTGCCATGAGTGACTGCCCTTTAGCCATGCAATGCTGCTTTAGAGCCAACTGAGTATGGACTGAAACTTCCACAAACTGTGAGCTAAATAAACCTTTTCTTCCCTAGTTTTGAGTATCAGGTATTTTGTCTCAGCAAGGAGAGAAAAGTAACTAAGACAGAATCACAGTATTCCCTCAAACTCAAATGAAGACACCAATTGTCAAAGCTAAAATAAAGTGATCCCCATATATCTTCCAAACAATAATAAGCTTTTAGGTCTCACTCATGAAATGCAAAAGCCCTTATAACAAGAATTGATTATACACGCAGCTGATAAAATGGAATGTATTCTAGTGTCATTTTTTTTCCTTATGTAAAACTATTGAATAACCATCTGGACCCGACAATTTATTTCCTGAATGGTCGGTCTTCAGCAAGACTTCACATTTTCTCTCCAGAAATATAAATTTCAAAAGATTTGCTTATTGGTGGAAATTTTTGCTAATTGCAGTCTTTAAAACCTAAATTAGGTCTGATTTGGTTACCCTGAGACATACAATATTAGACTATATTGTATTAATCCTGAAATGCCTTCTTAATTACTGTGCCTTTTTAGCACTTCGTTTATCTTTTTTTCTTCTAAATAGAACTAATTAAGTTTTGATTGGCCTTTTTTTCCCCAATGAAATTACACACTAACTTATCTTCACTGGTCATAGTAGATTTGTTCATTCAGCCTAAAGAGAAATTCAGTTGTACTAATTACTATTAACTTGCCCCTGGCATTTGTTAACACTCTAAGGTGTTTGTCTGTTTACTTCTAGGTATTAGTGTTTTTAAAACTCTTAAAAAGTTTAGCAAACTGATTTTCTTTTCATCTTTCATTGATGTAATGTTTTAAAAATCCAACAGTCTGATTTTGATGCAAATAATAGTTCATATAAAATGGCTTAATTTTTTCCTGCAACTCCCAGAATAAAAAAGAATTCACTTTATGAGACAATTCTTTAGGGATCAATGTTCAACTTGAGTCCTCAATGACATTTTAATTCATGTATTTCTTTTCAATCAACTTACCTACCAGCAGGAATGAAAAGCACAGTAACACAATGAATTAACAGCAGATTCATTCTGTTTCTCTTTTCCTACGAAGGCAACACATTTCGTACTTGTTGAGACAAACTGGGAACATGGATAGATTCTATTGGTATGACTAATAGTACACATTGCTCCTCAGTGACATGGAATAAGTTTTAGACCAAAAAAAAGTAATCTTATCTTTCTGTCACTAGGGAATTAATATCAAAATAAGAAAACCAAAACAGAAAATTGATGTATTAAATAGCTATTTTAAAGTCATATGTGTTTTAGAAGGAATGGATAGGATGATATTTCATCCTAAGCAAATTGTGATACTTTATTATTCTTTTTTTTTTTTCTTGTACCACGTTTGCCAAGCAGGCACTTACACTGCTGAGCTAAACCCCCAGCTACTGATGATACTTATGTATAAACATTTGATATACTGAAAAATGAAGAATTTTTAAGCTTGATACAATATCACAGATACTAACTTACCTTTAAATTGTACTTTTTCTAAACAGCTAAAACTCTAGAAATATTCATGTTTGTTGCATAGTTTTAAGTTAAAACTTAAGAATTTTGTAAAAGCTTAGACAATTTAAATAACTTTAATATTTTCTCCATAATTTTCATAACTCAATATTGTCCATACAGAATGTTGAAACATAAGCAATATTATGGATAAGAATTTTGAAAGTCATATGTGTGTGCGTGTGTGTGTGTGTGTTTATATATATATATATATATATATATATATATATATATATATATATCTTTGTGGCCAATTTTGATATTAAGCATATAAATATTAACAGATAGTTATATGTCCATAAAGATATACTTATAATCTAATGACATTATCAAATGCATAATTATTAATTCATTCACCAGTTTATAAATATTCTAAAGTTATAAATATTCTATCTTTTCATTTTGTTTTAACTTCTTTTTCAATATATAGTAAGATGTAAAGAGGAGGAAGAGAGAAAGATCTAATTTTTTATCAGTTGTTATTAGATTAAGATAATACTTAACAAATTAGAAATAATTTATGTTGAAACAAGAATAAACATAACATAAAATTGTGTTTAATGTAGATGAATTAAAATCAACAAAACAAGAATTGCTGAGGGCAAACAATCATAGAACAGGTTGTCTTTAAAAATTGTCTTTCAGGAAGTTATAAAATGATATTTATAAATAAATATGAGGAGGGTTTGCTCTTTCAGATTTTTCTGTGGTAACAGCTTAAAGAAAAAGGGAAAAAATAATAGTAAAAAGTTTACCTGAGCTACATGCGTAACTACTAAGCAAGTAAGTTAATAAATATGAAATTTTAAATATTCTGTATGAAATATGTCAAAGTGGGAAGGTTAAAAATTAGATATTAAATATACATAATATATTTTTGAGAAGAATGGATCACATATTAAACATATTTTGTTAGCATAGATTTAAAGACAATCATCAAAGGAATAAAATACATCATATGACTTTTTTATTCCATCAGAAATAAAATAATGAAAAACAGCAGCAACAAATAGTATCAAACCAGTAATAAAAAAGGACAATAAAGACGTAAGATACTGGAAAAAGGTAAAAGGATGATAGAAAAATATATTAATAATCACAGCATATGTTAAGATGTGACATTCATCAAGTGAAAATGTAAGTTAATTGATTTTTAAGATAAAGTATGTTTTGGAGAGAAACGATATAAACATTGAAACCTGCAGATAGCAAAATATAAGCCAATTAAATAATCACCTTAAAAATTCTAACCAGGAAAACAAAAAGCAAAATGAAGAAAAAGAAGATTATTTTCCAGGTCGGAGGTGTAAGTCAGTGGAAGAGTCCATGTCTAGCAAGCATGAACTGACGGACTTGGTTTTACTCACCCAAAGAAACGCACCCAAAGAAAAACAAAATAAAATGATGAAGTCATAATATTTGACAAAAATCAACTTTAACTTTACAAATTTAAGTGACATCAGGTAATATAATACAATATTCAGTTGCCCATTAAAATATAACACTTATAAATGAGTATATAGCAAATAAAGACACTTTGACACACACAGAGGAAGAGCATGTCTGCATCCCTGGCAGCTGATGGGAGCAGGGTAAGCAGATGACCATATTCACCAGAATGGTGACAACTAAGAATGTACCTCTTCCAATAATTGGTTGGTTAAAAACACAAAAAAATAGTTAAAATATAGAAATACAAAATAAAAGCTAATGCTGATTATTGAGTAGATGAATTGTGTAAACCCTGTGTACATAAAAGAAAAAATACAATCTTTGCCTATTAAGAATATGTTCAACACTCATTAAAATTAACCACATTCTTGTTCCTAAAACAAGTCTAAAAATTGAGGTTTTTTTAGGTAATCATGCCTTCTTGGAATTAAATGTCAATTACCAAAGATAAGCAATTATTTAATCCTCTACCTTTTGAAACTACTTGAAGTATCACATAGGTCCTTAAATTATTTAAAAATACTTTTACAAATTTTAGTTACAAACACTCTATATACCATCATTGGTACCATGCATTGCAAGAAGGACTTCCAGGGTAGTGCACAGTATTAAATTCTTATAACAATACTGTGAAGTGGCTTAGAATGAATGAGTTCATGTCCAGTCCAGGAATGTGATAATAGAGCATTCAAACAACTCTAAAGAAATACATATAAAGATAATTACACACAGTAGCTCAAAAACATTAAAAGCTAATTGTTTAAAAATATGATACAATATATAATTCCAAATCATGACTGAAAGCTTTAAAAAAGGAATGTACAAGTGTCCAATAGTAGTGAATTTTTAAAGGACACAAACAACAAATCCAAAGTAAAATAAAATGAAAGCAAAAATGACCACAAACATATTACCCCAAAGTTGTAAATATTGATGAAACAAAAAAAATAATATAACTTTTTAAATTATCTCAAGAGGAAATGGAAAATCTGAATTTTACTATAAGGAAAACAATTCAGACAGCAATGCAGATATGCTTGTACCGGCTCCATAATCATCTACAGACTCTCTTAGATGATTTAAAGAGACAGCCTTTTAATTCATTCTGTGGAATTGAGCTAACCTTAATATGAAGACAAGCAAAGAACAACAAGAGAAGATGGGGCTGGGGATTTAGCTCAGCGGCATAAGCGCCTGCCTTGCAAGCAGGCAGTCATGAGTTCGATCTCTGGTACCGACAAAAAGAAAAAAAAAAGAAAAGAAAAAAACCCAATTTTACTCATGATCATTGATGCAAAAATATAAATAAAATTTATTAAACTCTAGAGTGTCTTATAAAGGACAAAATGAACAAATCTGTCAACCATCACAAGGTTCTTTATCATTAAAATCTATAAACTTTATTCACTATATAAAGAGATAAAATTATAAAAACAAACTCTCAAAACACATTATGTAATTCAAATCATAATTTTTAAGGTTTCTAGAAGAGAATTGAAAAATAAAGACTAATCTTTTATATATCTGAGAGATAAATCAAGGAAGCTATGCTTCTAATAAACTTCATCACTCTGGGTGAAGCCCGGGCATCAGGTTCGGGAAGCACAGGAGTTGTTCAGGTTATCTTACATATATGTTCTCCAAAAACCAAAACAGAAACCAAAGATGGGGAGAAAAATGCCAAAAAGTAGAGGTTATCTGTGTAAGTAGAGAACAGAGAGTCCACAGCTGTACAACTGTAGGTATAAAGGGAAGAAAGCACACACTATGTTTCCTTTCACACTTTTGCCGTGAGGTTCACCACTGGCAGACAGGAGATCAAGAGACAGGTTCAAAACTGATTTGAAACCAAGGCTAGAAAATGAAGTTCGCCTGCATGAAAACACTAAACAATAAAAATTGTTAAACAAAAGTTTTCATCAGACCAGAGAAGTAATAATAGAAGAGTATTACAAAGTGTGTAATTTAGTCTTCAAATATCACAACTGTGTGTAGTAGTCTTCAAAATATGGAGAACTCAAAATATCAGAAGAGAGAGAGACTCTAGTAATTACGTCAGGAAAAGGAAAATAATTCAAAGAAGTAAAGTGATATTTGAAGAAATAATTAAAGATCTCTAATGTATAAAAAAAAATCCCATTCTCTCTCCTTAACATGTGTGGGTGTGTGCACCCATGCGCGTGCGTGCGCACACACACACACACGCACCTACACTCAGTGACATGCACACACTTTTATCCACAAAAGATGATGGTTACTGACCTAGGAGTCTGCTACTCTACAGTCTTGTGCTCTACATAGAAGATTATCAAAGTTTCTGAAAATATAATAAATTCATCAAAACTAAGTATCTTCAGGGGAAACAAAGATTTTAAAAACATAACTTGAAAAACCAAAGACTGTGAAGACGGGTATGCCAAGTCCCACTACAAAAACTTATCAAGACTTTGTCTTAAAAGTAAAAAGCACTGGGGACATAGGTAGGTGGTTGTGAGTCCATAGGTTCCATCCCCAGCACCACACACACACACACACACTCTCACATAGACAGAGTCAGCCAGAGACTGCATGCCATTTGATGAAAGTGTACAGCCTGTATGAAGTAATATTACTGAAATCTCATAATAGGATAGATTAGTCCTTTATGATTAGGTGAAAATTTACAAGCAAATGCTTTAAACAACATCATAGGCCTCACTAGAAAATTCTAACTTTGGGAACATATACAAAGTACACACTCAACAAATACACATAGATGAGACCAAACTAGCTGTGTCTATTACATGACTCTGCTACCTGGTATGTTTAACCAAGTGCAATTTAAAAATTGAAAGGAAAGAAAGGTAAAATAACCCAAATTATGATGACCTGATTTGTCATCTTAATTATACTTCAGTGACTCAAAGATGTTTTGACTAAAAATGAAATGAAAGTGTAAGAAATATTTCTTTCTGTCAATCTTTCTTGAAGTCAGGAGAGTCTGTCAATAATTTTTAGAATAAATAACAGCACACAAGGGTAAAATAATTTTCTACTACAAATAGCAAAATTGATATATGCAAAACTGTCAAAAGAATATCTCAAGATATCTCTTGCATTTCAGTGTAAAATGATCTGTTTATCCCTGTTGAGAACAGTATTTTAAACATGATGTTTCCCTTCCAAATTTTCTCAAGAGAAATACGATATTATTAAGACAACAAATACCCCTAAGATTCTTTAAATTTAACAGTTACATGTCTCATAATAGCTTCTCTACCTTATGGAGATACGTTACTTCCAGCAATCCTGTCGAAGTAATTTTTCATCACAACTATTTTTCTTTTTTGAAATAATAGAAAAATTTTAGAATTTGTAGTCTAAAAAAATATTTTTTTCTGATTTAGAGAATTGATATATCCCAAAACTTTGACTCTGAAGAATCTAATTCATATCTAAATATATTGCTTGGGAAAATAAACTTTAAGGCTCATTTTAGTATTATTTCTGTACCAACCTCAGAATTTCAGGGAACCTAACTAATTTTCAAAAGCTTTTAGAGTTCTTGCTAGTACTTGTAGATTTAACAGTTTATTATACAATGATTTGGTATGTTGCCAGTAGGAAGAAAAATTTTATTTGGTTCCCAAAATGTAAATTCAACAATGGTTAAATATTTTATATTTTATGTAAATCATAGGAATAAACATATTAGCTTTTGTTGCAAACTGTACATAGATTTTTTTCTCCATGACTTTGTGAGAGATATAGCTTAAAAATTTCCTAGTTATTGATTAAATATTTTTAATATGGGAGATGAGAGGCTGGCTAGATTATGGAATTCCCAGTATTATTGCTATGTTTCTTTTGGGGGGGATTACTTAATTTTGAGTCCCAATTTTATCATCAATAAAGTAAGAGTTTGTCACAAGTGTTTTTATGGAAAATTTTAAGAATTGACATTAGGTTGCATAACATGTCTCTTTATATACAATGTCCATGATGTCCTGTTTTTGAAACTATGTGTTACATATTATTGTTTTCTAAAGAAAACACACCAATTTTGTGTTGCTATTTACCTGCTGAGATTGATGGTTCTAAAACACTGTCTTTTTAGCACTGCATGGTTGAAGTCAAAAAATAAAATGATTCAGGTTTGTGTTTGTGAATGATTCTATGTCTTCTTAGTGGTCCATTTCAAAGCCTGGCACGGTAGTGGCAAACCAATGGCACACACGCTGCAGCAGACTCTATCTAAAAGGTTTGTCATCACTGAACCTAGGCTGTTCATGCAACTGCAAGTCACTCATGAAGCAAAGCTTCCCCTTTGGTCTTTGTGTTTCTTTGCTATTTAAACAAAATGATAGTCAACAAAAAAAAGAGTCACGACTTGAACTGGCTGGTGTTCAGATTTGTAATTCCATAAATAATGATTCAGAAATTGAGAAACAGTACAGTGCATGACATAAAATTATCATAATTAAAAGTAAGAATATTTTAATAAGAATGTTTAAACACAATGATTCAAATGTTAAAATATAATATTTAAATATTAAAATAGAAATAAAATATATTAAACTCATAGAAAGTAGGATGTGTCACACATAAACTTAAATAAGATTTATTATCAGGTAGTAAAAGATCATCTTTTAAATTTATTGATCAAATAAATCTTTATAAAGTCATGATATTTTGTTGCTATTGGGTTATCTATAGAATAATGAAAAAATTCAGTCACATTGAAGAACTACTGTTTAATCATACTTTTAAAATTCATAATAAGGATTTCAAAATACTCATGTTAAGACAACAAAGTCAATATTTCTAAAAATAATGGAAATACTGATCAAAGTTGATTTCCAATTCACTGGAATTTGTAATGCAGTCGTAAAAACAATGTGCTAACTTCTGTAATCCCTGTAGTTGGGAGACTGAGGCAGGAGGATCCTTGCAAGTTCAAGACCATCCTGGGATACAAAGTGCGCCCAAAGCAAACCTGAGCTACATAACCTGTCTCAAAAAACACAAAAACAAACAAAAACAGCAAAAAAAACCCCTGCTAAAACCATCAATGTTTCAAGGTGTCTTAATAGACAAATAATGTTGCTTTTGTAGTGTAAGTTAGGGCGCAGATTTCTGTATCTGTAGTTAACAAATTGTTTGCCTTATCAGCTTCATACTTGCTTACTAGAATTAACTATTACTTTGAAGTGTAAGACATAAAAATATCTTTCAGGCTATCATTATTTTTTTTTTCTTCCTTCGCTGTGACGTCTACTTTGCGTCTCTACCAGTCTGAGTAAATACTGCTCTCCTGTAATATGAAAGGCATCAATACTAAAGCACAAAGCTATGATCTTGATGAATGACCCGCTGAAATCATACTGTCTGAACCCAGCCTCCACCATGTGTAAGCCCCCATTGCCTTCCATGTGATCTTTTTCCCTTTGATGTCTTTTTGAACCAGATTATCGGAAAAGAAGTAAACCTCATATTAGGCTGAGAGAGATTACTTCCCTTCCACATCTTTTATGTCCTTGAGAAAAATTAATCAGAAAAATTAATCTGCTCTATGGTATCCCTGTGCAGCAAGTTATTTCAATAATAGAGAAGTGAATGTTGAAACTAGCAGTTACTTTAATTAAAAGGCGATCACCAGAGAGTTGATTTCCTAGAGAGTTGTTGACTTACAAACAGAAAATAATTGGCACATAAAAACTAGAGAGGAATACCACTCAGCATGTAGGCACTCTTGACAATAAGAAAGTAATAATGCAGTACATTTACATAGGGCATGCTGTATTTATGCCTGTTTGCAGTTATTAGCATTCCAGGACTTAGCAGAGACATCACCTTGAACCTTCTTCCTCCCTGTTACCGGCTCTCCCTGCACTGTCTGACAACTGAAGAGCTTGACAATCTCGTTAAACTGCCAAATACATAATTTGCAGAGGCGCTAACTCACCAGCTCCGGGATAAGAGCAAAGTGATGGTTTAACGTGAACTTGGCACTGATCTTAATGAAAATTTTGTTTTATAAGTCAGGTTGCTAGCATGTCACCGTGCTTGAAGTCTGCACTGGCTTGAAGCAAAACCATAAAGTGAAAGAAGGAAAGGGTTAGGGATTTTTAAGGCCCTCTGGGTTTCTCTGTGTAGTTATATTACATCTCTTTCACTATATTTTTAATGATACATTCTCTTATTTTCTAATGTCCATTCCTATTTTATCTTTCATCGCTTGATAATAATTACATTTGTGTTACCAATTGCTAATTATTTAGGGTCTGGATTTAAAATACATCCAGGCTTAAAGAATAAGAAAAAAATAGGATTTTTTGCACATTTGTCTTATTCTTTATGGGGTAGATATAAAATATGAATGTAAAATATAAATTATACACACACACATGTATATATATATATATATATATATATATATATATATATATATAGTGACTCCCAGGAACACAGGGTAATTGGAACAAAGGAAAAAGGGAGAGAACTTACCAGCTCTTTATCTTTAAAACTACCCAAGCCCAGACACTTTTCCAGTATTTTTGAAGAAGCTCAAGAGGTGGTCTGTTTGGAGGCCACCTACCATTCCTTCCAGGGGAAATATCCCAATACTTCAAGCTTCTTTGGAAATTCTTCAACAAACACATAGTCCAGGAATCTTCATCATAAATACTACCTACCAGCTCGACATTTTCCTCAGCCCCACAATAGCTTCAGGAACACAGAAGACTAAGGACTGAGCAGCCAGGCCCTGAGGTGGGAGTACTGGGGGAGACTATTAGAAAGAGCCTTGATTAGTGACTGAGACAGCCTCTTTATTTTATATGAAGGTTGATATATTTGTATTTGGTGTAGTATAAATTTGCAGGGAATTTTAAAGATAGGGAAATACCATTTAAATATTAGTATATTTTCTCAAAGAAATATAATGCTTTGGGCCAGGGAGTTCTGCTGTCCCCAGTTCTCCAAGTCTAGCTTCCGCCTATCAATTAAGGGAGCCAAGAGCCTGCAGGGGAGTGGGGTTGCCCGAGTTGAGTCCCGGTGCCCCAGGGAAAGTTGGAGACCTACGCTCCTGGTGTTTGAGTTTCTGGAGAGATACCAGGGATGCTGGACTGGGTCCAGCAGAGTGCAGTGCCTCAGTTGACCACACCCAGCAGCCTACTTTCAGTTCAGGAGGCAGAGATCATGCACAAGGACTCTGGGCTCATTTGGGCTGGCCTGGGGAGAGCTTATGACCAGCACTGCCAGCAGTTGAGTTCATATCCAACCCCCTAGGACAGGCGATAGTGCCCAGGGGTTCTGCTGGCCCCAGTTCTCCATGCCCAGCTTCTGCGTCTCAATTTACAGAGCCAAGTGCCTGCAGGGGAGCTGAGAATGCTCCAGGAGCTGAGGGTGCAGGAGGTGATTCACCACACATCCAGAGGAAGCTTTGGAACTCTGCTCAAAGCAAGGAAATAAACAAAAATGACAAAAAGAAAGACCAAAAGGCAATCTTGAATCTCAAGCCCATCCCAAGAAAGCCTAGGAGCCATGTACATAGAAGAAAATAGAAGCCATACACCTGAAATGACTGAAATGATACCAACTGAAATAAAGAAGGAACTCAGGGAAGCTATGGAGCAACATAAATCAGAAATAATTTCCAAGGTAAAAGAAGAAATGATAAAAGTAGTGAAACAAATAGTGAACACATCTAATGAAGACTCAGCTAAAAAATTAGAGGAACAAAGCAAACAGATAGACTCCCTGAATGAACACCATAAGAAAAAAACAGAATGCATGAAGCACATTCAAAGTGATATACAGGAAATTAAAAATTCTATGGAAAGTTGCCAAAACTGCCTCAATGAAGGTGAAGATAGAATTTCAATCTCAAAGATAAGATTGCAGCTAGAGAACAGGAAAGGAAAGATCTTTTAAAAATAACAAGGAATCAGGAAATAACAATTCAACAGATGCAAAATGATGCAAAGAAAAACAACATAAGATTAATAGAGATAAATGAAAAAGAAGGGGACAGCCCAAATGATATCAAGAGGCTATTTACAGAAGTGATCGCTGAAAATTTCCCAAACATGGGAATAGAATGGAGACTAACATATGAACTAGTGAAGCATATAGAACTCCAAATAGCCATAACCAAAATAAAACTACATCCAGATGTATAATAATCACCATCCCAGAAATCCAACATAAGAACAGAATACTAAAAGTTGTTATAGAGAAAAGACAGATCACCTATAAAGGAAAATATATGAGAATCACAGCAGACTTCTCAACACAAACAATGAAGTCAAGAAGAGCATGGAGTGAAGTATTTCAGATCCTAAAGGAAAACCACTTCCAACCCAGACTGACGTACCCTGCAAAACTGTCCTTCAAAATGGATGGAGAAATAAGATACTTCCATGACAAAGAACAACTGAAAAACTTCATGACCACCAAACCAACCCTACAAAGAATACTGAAAGACATTCTAGATACACATAGAATAAAACCACCAAGCAAGGCAGGCAATTAAACAGAATGGAAAGCTAAAGCTACAACAGCAGAAAGATAACAGGTCAACAATAAACCAATATGTAACAGTTATAACCATTAATGTAAATGGCCTCAAATCACCAATCAAAAGAAACAGACTGGCAGAATGGATCAAGAAACAACATCCAACCACATGCTGTCTACAAGAAACCCATCTAACCCAAAAGGAAAACCATAGACTGAAAGTCGAAGGGCGGAAAGCAATACCTGATGCAACAAGAAACCAAAAAAACGCAGAAGTACCTATCCTGTTTGCAGACAATGTGAACTTCAAACCAAGAATGATCCAAAGAGATAAAGAAGGTCACTACATACTAGTTAGGGGAAAACTTCAAGAAGAAGAGATAACAATCTTAAATATATATGCAACAAATTACAGAGCACCCAGCTATACAAAGCAAATATTAACAGAAGTAGAAAATTCAAATAAGCAATAACACAATTATAACAGGAGATTTTAACATGCCATTGACACAAAGGGACATATCAACTAGACAGAAAATCAGCAAAGAAATAACAGAACTGAATCACACCTGTGAACAAATGGACTTGATAGATGTATATAGAGTTTTCCATCCAACAACATCAGAATATACATTCTTCTCAGCAGTACATGGCACATTCTCTAAAATAGACCATATACTAGCCCACAGAACATACTTAAGTAAATGAAAAAGAATTGAAATTATCCCATTTATGTTATCGGATCATAGTGCCATAAACTAGAAACTAATGATAAAAGCAACTGCAAAAACCTTACAAACACATGGAAACTAAGTAATACACTCTTGAGCATCAGTGGGTCACAGAAGAAATTAAAGAACAAATTAAACAATATCTACAAGCAAATGAAAATACAAACACAACTTACCGGAATTTGTGGGATGCAATGAAAGCAGTCCTCAGAGGGAAATTTATTGCACTGAGTTTCCACATCAGGAAGAAAGAATGAACACAAATAAACAACCTGACACTACAACTTCTAGAAAAAGAAGAGCAAGCGAAGCCCAAAGCCAACAGAAGGGAGGAAATTATAAATATCAGAGCAGAAATTAACGCAATAGAGTCTAAGAAAACAATTCAAAGAATCAATGAATCAAAGAGTTGGTTCTTTGAAAGAATAAATAAAATTGATAAGCCCTTAGACAACCTCATTTAAAAAAGGAAAGAAAAAACTCAAATTCATGCAATAAGGAATGAAAAATGTGAAATTACTACAGACTTGGCGGAAACACAGAAGATCATCAAACACCTATTTCGAAAACCTCTACTCTCATAGGTTCGATAACACAGAAGAAATAGACAGATTCCTAGATACATATGGACTACTGAAGCTGGATCAGGAAGATGTAACACTGTTGCATAACCCAATTTCTATTACTGAAATTGAAAATGTAATTAAGTCCTTGCCTACAAAGAAGAGCCCAGGCCCAGATGGATTCACTGCAGAATTCTACAAGAAATACAAAGACTTAATGCTGACACTCCTCAAACTCTTCAATGAAACTGAAAGGGAAGCAATTCTTCCTAAGTCATTCCTGGAAGCAAATACTACTCTAGTACCAAAATCTTAGAAAGATCCAACTATAAAAGAGAACTATAGGCCAATCTCCCTAATGAACATAGATGTAAAAGTTCTCAATAAAATATTAGCAAACAGGATGCAGCAAATCATCAAGAAGATTATACACCATGACCAAGTGGGATTCATCCCTGGAATGCTGGGATGGTTGAACATATGTTAATCAATAATTGTAATCCAGCATATCAATAGAGCCAAAAGTAAGAACCACATGATCATCTCTATAGATGCAGAAAAAGCTTTTGATAAAATCCAACACTCATTCATGATGAGAACCTTACAGAGAATGGGAATAGATGGTCTTTACCTCAATATGATAAAGGCCATCTATGACAAACCAACAGCTAGCATCATATTAAATGGCCCAAAACTGAAAGCCTTTACCTTAAAATCAGGTACAAGACAAGGATATCCCATGTCACTGCTCCTATTCAACATAGTACTGGAAATGCTAGCCAGAGCAATTAGATAAGAGAGTGAAATAAAAGGAGTAAAGATAGGAAAAGAGGAAGTTAAATTATCATTATTTGCAGATGACATGATACTTTACATAGAAGACCCCCAAAACTCCATTGAAAAATTCCTAGATATAATAAATAAATTCAGCAAGGTAGCTGGAAACAAAGTCAATACTCAAAAATCAATAGCATTCCTATACACTAACAACAAAAATACTGAGAGAGAAATAAGAGAAGCCACACCCTTCACACTAGTGTCCAAAGAAAATGAAATACTAAGGAATTAATCTCACGAAAGTAAAAGTGCTATGTAGTTAAAACTATAATACTCTGAAAAAGGATATTGAAGAGGACCTCAGAAAATGGAAAGACATCCCTTGTTCATGGATAGGAAGAACAAACATTGTGAAAATAGTCATTCTCCCAAAATTACTATACAGATTCAATGCAATCCCAATCAAAATACACTAACATACCTCAGAGATCTAGAGAAATCACTCCTAAAATTCATCTGGAACCAGAAGAGACTAGAATAACAAAGGCAATTCTAAGCAACAAAGGCAAGGCAGGAGGCATCACAATCCCTGACCTGAAATTATACTACAAAGCTATGGTAATAAAATCAACATGGTATTGGAATAAAAACAGACCTGAAGATCAATGGAATAGATTGGAAGATACAACCACAACCACAAACTCACTCAACCACCTTGTCTTTGATAAAGGGGCCAAATATGTTCTCTGTAAGAATGACAGTCTCTTCAACAAATGGTGCTGGAAAAAATTGGCTGTCCTATGCAGAAGACTAAAACTAGACCTATGCCTATCACCATGTACTAAACTAAAATCTAAATGGATCAAAGATATAAATATTAAAACAGAAACACTAAAACTACTGGAAGACAAAGTAGGTAAAAATCTCAAAGATATGGGGGTAGGAAGAGAATTCATGAACAAGAATCAAACTGCATGGGAAATACTTCCCAGAATCAATAACTGGGACCATATCTTATTAAAGAGTTTCTGCATGGTGAAAGAGATTTCCAGCAGAGTGAAAAGAAAACCCACATATTGGGAAAAAATCTTAATGGACTGTCCCTCAGACAAAAGACTTCTGTCTAGAACTTATAAAGAAAAAAAAAATCAGACCCTCAAAATTCAAAGACCCAATCCAAAAATGGGCATCTGAAATGAATATACAGTTCTCACATGAAGAAATGAAAATGGCAAATAAATACATGAAAAAATGTTCATCATCATTAGTCATGAGAGAAATGCAAATTAAAACCACG